>JAIUZE010009733.1:0-20944 GCA_022085475.1 Heliosperma pusillum | reverse complement strand
GCTTACTTTGATTAATTAATTAGTTGATTTTAATTCATAAGATCAAATAATTAATTACATATCATATAAATCGAAAAAGTGGGGCTAGTTTTTAATACTCAATTCACCCCCCCTCTTTCGTATTCGATCAATAGACTCTACATCCTCTAAGTTCGCTAAACACCTAAACCTTTTAAGGTAACCAGTCCGCTATATCGCACACTCACCCCCACGATCAATGACTTCCATAAAATTACTTTATGTGCAACTTAGGGGGCTAACTTTTTTAATTGAAAGTTGTGTTGCTTAATTTCACTATTGTGTAATGTTAATGGGGTTAATCAATACTTTCCCGCGGAGCCTATTTTTGTGTAAAATAACATTTTGTTGTTGAATTTAGTACTAATTGTGTTTTAAATACTCACTTAAAATGTCTAAACCCAAATGACTTGCCCTAATAAACGGGTCAATCGGGTTTAAGTGCATGTCAAGTCATTTTATTTAATTGTATGAATAATGATTAGTTCACGACTTGAGCTGAAACTAAATGTGCGGTTGATCCAAATTACCACTCTTCATGAGTCGACTCATCCATTGAACTGGCCAACAACATAAGCGAGTAAAGGGAATACATTTTAAGAAAATTAGAAAGGGTGGGTCCACAAAGTCTTAGCCTAAGAGCATCTTCAATGGTTCCTTAAAAGAACCTGCTTGCAATTTCTTAAAAATTTCAAGCGGGATGCTCACCATTGGAGACGAAAATGTATGACCCGCTTGAAAGCCACACTAGCTCTACCAAACTACTAGCTTGATTTTATGTAGCTTGTTTCTTATTGGTTGATTAATGTGAAGTGGGTCTTTTCACCATTGGAAGACTATGTAGCTTGAGAGCAATGTTGCTAGAAATTTGATGTGACATGTCAAGCTACAATATAATGTTGCTTACCACTAAAGATGCTCTTATTCGTCCTTCAAGACCGGCCTTCCTGGCGAATTAGGGGCCCATCCCTTTCGGGCCGTGGGCGGCTGTAGAGTAGTTAGTTACTTAGTTGGTGTAGGAGACAGAATAGCAACCAACAGTCCAACAGTCCAACAGTCCAACAGTCCAACAGTCATGTATAGAGCTGGCAAGTCTGACCCGACCCGAAACCCGAGCAAAACCGACCCGACCCGACCCGAGAATACTGCAACCCGAAACCGACCCGACCCGACCCGATGACGACCCGTAACCCGTTGATGACCCGAAAATCAATGACCCGAACCCGACCCGAACCCAAACCCGACCCGACATTGACCCGACCCGATATTGACCCGATTAAATTGACGCTCTGACAATTATTAACCGTAATAATGATCAAAATGAAAGTGATTTATTGTCTAAATTGATATGTTTGACTTAATAATGAAATAATTAAACCAAATATGTAACACCCGGAAATGTACCCTATTTTTCTAGTAAAAATATTTTACGGACACTTTTCAGCGAATTTTAGTTTTAATCGTAAATTTAATTTTCCGAGTCGAATTTAGAATTTCCGAGTTCGTATTTGGAATTTCCGCGAGATTCCATGAGAATCCCGTCTTAAGGCGAGTTTGACTTTTCTTGACTTTTGAGCCGCCTTTGACTTTCGTTGACTTTCTTCTTCATATAATCCCTTCCTCACCCTAAACCTAATTCATTCTCACAATTCAACTCTTTCTTCTTTACTAGAAAACCCCATCAAAACATTGCCTCCATTTTCATCCAACATTAGATTCGTCATAGTTCATTCATTTCTTGCTCAAATTCACGTAAGTTCGTCTTATTCTTCCCCTCTCATCTTCCTCTATCCGTATTGGTAATAAAATTACCGTCTTTCTCGCTTTTTAAATTATCCGTCTTTCTCAAGATGAATGATATTCGTCTTTTATTATCTAATTGGTTGTAGGTGGAGACTAGGAAAGCTTAGTAACCGTTTAAAGACGCGTAAAGGTAACGGTGAAGGGTTACTCGGTATCATTTACGTGTTTTACATGATTTCCATGTTAGAATTCGTTTTTGGAATACAATTAGAAAGCTTAGAAATTATGATTTTGATGATGATTGTTGTTAGTTGATGATTGTTGTTAGTTGATGATTGTTGATGATGAATATTGATTGTTGTTAGTTGATAGAAGTAAATTATGAAAATTGGAAATGATAGGAATAGGGTGGTTGTTCTCGGGTGACCCGTGCAATTTCACAGCACTGACCCTTTTTGGTAGAATGCTCATATCTCCTTCGTTACTTGCTTGTTTTGGGCTTGTGACCACTCGTTGGAACCGTAAGAGGATAAGCTATCACCTCGACTTGGAATTTCTGCATTCCCATATCTAGAACTCTAGTTATGACAGTTTGAAGTGAACTCTTGTTTAAGTTAGTTTCCAAACTTGTTGTTTTGGAAAGTTATCTATGTTTCTTAGTTATTATGCTTCTTAAACTTGGTCTAATGCTTGGGTATCATGTATTGATTCATGTTTTGGATATATGATATGTTCATTTGCATGTATCACATGTTTTGTGACGGTTTTTGCTATGTTCCACTTTGAGTCGGTTTATACGAATGATACGGTTTGAGCACTATTTTTGTCTTGTGCTTTATACTCTCATTCCCTTGGCTACCTTCCCGTTCGTAAGGCTGGAATGTCGGAACGGAGAGGTATCCTACTGCTTAAATGCATATGTTAGTGGGCATATGACGACGTTGTTGGGAGTTGAACGCTATGCGTTGTTCGACCCGGCCGTCAAATGTTGTATACTTGCGAGGTGGTGTTATTTGCATGTAGCGTACCGCTTGTTATGAGGCTTGAGCTCTTTTCCGCCACTTTCGTGAATTGATCTACCGAATTTGGGGTACTCGGCGTTTTCTTTGTAAGACCGAGTCTTGGATGCGAAACGTCATCGCATGTCGAATAGGAAAATGTGATTCCGAGAATCTGGCCAGGTTTAGATTAGGAGCCGTTTAATTATCGTTCCTACCAGGAGGAAATTAGTCTACATATACGAAATTTCATCGTGTATGGCGTTCAGGGAAATGGCTATCCGGGATGCCTTTTAATCATTAATTGCCAGTAACACGATGCTAGTGCGTTTCATTTACCGTGAGAGATGTCGTCTTTGTGTCGCCGTCTTTGAATGCGTGATTTCATGATATTGATCATGGTCATTGCATGATTGGACACCGTCAATGTCTTGGTTCATGAATGGATGATAATATGTTGGATTTATTGTGATCATCGCATGACTTGACTTGGTTTGTCTGTCGAGTCTCAATCTTATCAAACTTATACCGCTAACGGTGAGATGCAAGCCCTAGTGAGCGTATTCGGTTGCCTAAGAGTGTCTTCCCCGAGTCTTTGAATAACATGATGGTTTCGGATTTGATTTCCACATGATCTTATCATTATCTATAGAATTGCCTATCTATTCTTATTGTACCTCACATGTATATCTATATATGCATGATCTACTTTTGTATTTCCTTATATGTACGTTTAATGTGATATGGCTGGGAGAACCCGGAGTTACTCCCCACTGACTGTGGCGTTCATGTTTTTCATGAATGAACAGGTTGCTTGCATGGATTGACTCTTTGGATATGATATTTTGGGGTTCGGGTGTGAGCTAGCGGGCGTTGTCTCTGGAAGATTAACCTCTAGACGATTTTAGCTTATTTGCTAAACACATTTTCTTTGTTAACATTTTGAGAGACTCCGTCTCTTTGTTATTTTCCGCACTTAGTTGTAATATTTTGACACTCCTCGTGTTGTATATCTTGCATGTTTTAAAGGTTTTTAAAAACTACCTATTTCCGCAATATAATTCACATGCTTGTTTGTTTATTATTTCCGCATTCGCGAGGGTTGTCACAGGTACCAACTGCATGAAAGTCTTAACATGACACCTACGACATGGCTACGTGATGCATGAAAAATATAACTAAATGCAATGAAATGAAATTGTCAATTTGGATTTTTCAAGAAGGAGAAAAGATTTGCTGTCTAAATGGGACTAGACACCCATCTCTATTGTTGCCGAGGCAAACCAACACTAACTACAATTAGACAAAGGTGAATTAAAAATCATGAGAGGAATTGCAAGGAAGTAGAAAAACACAATCGAGGGGAGGGGGTAGATGCTAAACAAGCCATCTAATCAAGACCCTCCAACTCTTCATCTATCACGCACATCAAAGTGCTCCTCCTCCTCCTCAAAAGAATCATCATCAGCCTCATTGTCAACTCCATCGTTACCACCACCGACATCCATGTTACCCTCCCGATAACCTCCCCCCGTCTTCATGTTCACCGCCCCCGGTTTCCAAGATTAGGGAACAACAAGTCTCGTTGTGCCCAGTTTATGTTTATGTTTATGCATTTGGGAACAACATCTGGTCATTATGCATCTCCATGTTTATGTTTTGCAAAAGACCGGTCAAGTAGTCCGCATTTGGGTGGACCGTAGAGTTCTCGGGGCAATATGGTTGGTAGGGGATGTGGTAAGGTGGATTTTGAATATAGCCCGGTGGGAAGTGTGGTGTCGGGAACTGGGGTGTCGGCAACGGGAACGGGGGTGGACCCTGAATCGGTTGGGGCTGGGGTTGAGGTTGCATGGATGGGAGGACTCGCCCTGCTCCTTAGTGGCTCTAGCGGGAGACCCCCTACCACCATTACTGGTAATAAAAAGCTAGGTCTTCTGTCCATGTGTTCTACCCTAGGTTCAAAGGGTGGTAACCTGTGGCAACG
The DNA here is from genome assembly GCA_022085475.1 of Heliosperma pusillum. Taxonomy (NCBI): domain Eukaryota; kingdom Viridiplantae; phylum Streptophyta; class Magnoliopsida; order Caryophyllales; family Caryophyllaceae; genus Heliosperma; species Heliosperma pusillum. The sequence goes on along the minus strand of JAIUZE010009733.1, from coordinate 16,201 downwards.
TAGGTAAAAGGGTAAAGCATCTTTTATCACCCACTCGACCCGCCTCGAGTTCTTATCCAACTTAATCCTCGATGAGCGGATAAGGGCTGCCTCATCTAATAAAGTTCTCCCTCCTCCCGGAAAACCTCGTACGCCCCATTGCTATTAAATTCGGGGTTAAAATGCTTGGTTAGGTATGTTACTAACCCCCCAATTACCGCCGTTTGTTTCCACCGCGTCCGAGTGTCCAATTTCCTCATCCTTCTAAATATTTCGCCCATTAAATCAAATTTGAAGGGAACCCCCAACCGTTGCACCTTCATGTGCGATTCTAACAGTGTTAGGTCGAGCTCGGTCAAGTAGGGGTGAACTGGGCACGGGGTGGTGAACTAGCAAAGCCTAATTTCTTCTGAAATCCGTAAGAAGCTCCCTCGTTAAGGCTTTAATACACAATGGTGCCTCCGAAAATCTCTTCGGTTCCTCAGATTCCTCAAACCCAAAAATAGCAGCGAAATTTGTAAAAGGAACGACTTGGGTGGTGTTGGCGATGCGGAAACAAAAACAAGGCACGCCATCATCATTTAAACAAGAATTTAGACTACTAATAAATTCTAATGTGAGACTCCGATAAGAGAGTTCGTGCTTATAGAAAATTGTAGTCATACATGTGGCCGTGAAAAAGGCGAGCATTTTTTTCGTTATCCCGAGCTTCTCCAAAATGTTATGGCAAAGAAAGGTGGTAGGCACCATGTCCTACCCCTTAATACTCTCAAAGGCCTCTCGGTGAGCATCCGACACAAAAACGTATTCAGAAAAATTCTGGAAGTTGCTTAACTTCTTATTTTTCATCGGGGTTGGGGTTATTTGAGCCACTTCCCCTTCTTTTTTTTTGGAGCCCTTGATGTAGAAGCCTTTTCCTTGCCTTTACCCACCATTGTTAAGGAGCTTGAAAAGCTTTCCCACAATTTTTTTTAAAAAACCCCACTTTATATATGCTTCTAAAACACTAGAAAACGTTCCAAGCTCCACTAAATAGTCTTCAATGGTGATTAGAAGACATAAAATCCACCAAAAATTAAATCCCCAAATTTGGGATTTTCAAAACCCAGGTTTTAAAAATCAATTTTTTTGATTTTTTGTGGTTTTAAAGGGAAATACTTGTTCTTTAAGTGTTTAGAATGAAAAAGGGGATGTTTTTGGAGTGATTTGGGAGAGGTTTGAGTAATTTGATGGAGATTTGAGGAAGAAAGGTTGATTTTAGTGAGAGAATGAGTAAGAGTTGTGTTTGTGTGTTTATGAGGTTGAAGGAAAAAGAAACAAGGGAAGAAGAGTTAAAGGGAGCCGGTAATAAGCCGTCACGGGTGTGAGTTCAAAGTCACGGGCGTGACAGCGTCCGTCACGGGCGTGACATGTTGGGCAAGAACTTGCTTAAGTTGGAGGCCCTGTCACAGGCGTGATGAGAAACGTCACGGGTGTGAGGAGAAACGTCAGGGGCGTGACTTCACAGTCACGGGCGTGACGTCACAGTCACGGGCGTGAGTGTTGTGTCACGGTCGTGAGATGAGTGGCATGACAAGGTTCACTTTGTGGAGTTTTTGTTGGAGTAAGTGTCCTCCACAATAGTGCATTTATATAATAAATCTCATTTTGGAATATTCGTGGGATGACTAGTATATTGATACTCCACGTCAGTTGATTAACGTCATTCAATAACGATCAGCTGACTAGAGTTAGACGTTATTGTCGTATTACGGCGGTGATCAACTGACTCCTTTCGGTCACACCTAAAGGATGAGACCCAAACAGTAAATTAATTATTTGTATACGATACAGTTTAAACAGTCTTTTACATATATATTCGATATATGTTTGGTTACGAAAATTATTTATTAGAAATTGAGTTGAGAACTCATACAGGTTAAGTTTATTAGTTAATTATACGATAACTGACTGAATAAATTTTACGTCTTATTTTAATATAATTAAATAAGATTTAATTTAGTAATTAATCGTTAATTCACTAAATCAGTTGAGGTTGTGCATATATTTTGAGGTAGAGGTAATTAGTTAATTATATTTATAAGGAGTTGTAAAATAAATTAACTAGATATTGTGGGACCCATTATATATTGATATAATGGTAATATATTACTTAAAAGTTAAGTATATATATTATTTATTAATTTGAATCATTTAATTGTTATATGATCAAATTAACACTTAATTATACTAGATAATTAAGCATATGATTATAAGTATTTGTGGGACAAATATCAAAAATCAAAATGGACCTTTTAGCCATGTAGAGGCCAGATTCCATGTGAGTGGGATGAATGATTTTGTTCATTTCTTTTCTTACACTACAACATGTGATTCTGACATATATGACACATGAACATGATCATATACTATTGATAAGTGATATTTTGTACTAATTTATCCCCCGTTTTAGCTCAATTTCCATACGATTTATGCACTTTGTTAAGTGATTAACGAGCTAATATTGCTATTCTAGTTGTTTTGCGTGTTTTGACTCGTTTTATAGGAAATGAAGCGGTTTTGCTATATTTTCCTACTTTATGGAGCAAAGACACTAGGATACGAGTTTTTCAAGGAATTGATGATAGCCAGTTCACGATTTGATTACGATTCCGCTACATCCTTCCTCAATTGGATTTATCTTGGACTTTGGCTTTGAACTTCAAAAGGAAACATCAACCCAAGTCAAAAGAAGATCAGCCCAAGCCCAATTCCGTATTGCATTGACCAAGACCAAGGCATAGGATTCCGTGCCTAAGACGAAAAGACGGAAGAATCCATCTTGCACACTTACCCGATCGGATTACCATTTACCCGATCGGGTATTTGTGCAAATGGACGTTACTTAGCTCTTCTTCAACCGAGCTTAAATGAGTGATTTAATGCTTTGACTAGGGTATGAATTTGGACAAGGGATCAGCAGCCATGCAGTCCTATAAAAGCCAATGATCATCACACACAATTATCATCATATACTACACAATTATATATCTCTTTAGCATACTTTTCACATAATAATCTAATAGTTTATTTCTTCCTTTCTTACAAGTTTTAGAATATAGTTTATTTCTTAGTATTTCTCTAGTGTTTTCATAGCTTTTGTTATTGGATATTTGTTCTTTACTTTCGTTCTTACATATTCATATTCCAAACTCAGTGATTCTCTATCCTTTACTATGCAATTTTCATCATGAACCTTAAACTAATTAGTATTGTTTTCGTATTATTGTTATTAGGAAATCAATCTAAAATTAATCTAGTTAAAACTGAAATATTGTTTAGTATGTCATATTATATTTTATCTAATCATATAATCATAGAATTCATCACTAGAATCATTATTAATATAATCATCATAATCACTTTAGTATTTATATTTCAAAGTTTAATTTCATACATCTTTTTCTTATTAATTTACTTAATCACATGATCACATAAGTTAGACTTATTATTGTAAGATTAACGTTGTGTATATAAAATAAATAGAGTTGTAATATTGAAATGATTTACGAGTTAAATGAATTAAAAGAAGAGTAGATACCATTTGAACCATCTAGTTGTTTTTTCCTTTGGTCATGCCAGTTCTATAACTTTGTTTACCGGCCATAAACAATTGTTTGTATTAGTCAATTTCTATCTTTATAACGAGAGTTGGGATGGGAATTAGGACTGCCAATAGGGGTTTAGTGACCTAACCATGCTGAGAGGACGTTAGGACCCACTAAAAGGTCGGTACGAATCCGAAAGGAATATACCGCTACAAGGCCTAGACAATCATAGTAATTCTAATGTTGGTATCAATGTTTAATTAGTTTTACATGTATTTCTCTTTCACTATTTCAATTTGATTAGATAGTTTATTTTACCGTTTTAGATAGTTTATTTTATGGTTATCTAGTTAGTTTACTTTATCGTCTTTCTATTTTCGTTCTTAGATAGTTTACTTTATTATTATTATCTAGTTTATTAGTCTAGTTAGATAGCCTTTCAATATTGTCATTTAAATATCGTCTTTAGTTAGAATTTAATTGTTGTCATTCGGATAAGAGAACTTCCCCGATCGGGTACGTGACAACCCGATCGGGTAAGTCTTCTGTTTTGAGTTTTACATATTGCAATTTACATATCCGTCATTTACATATTGTCATTTTATATACTTGTCATTTTATTTTATGTTAATAGTTTATACAACCACCTCAAATGACTCGAACTTAAATGAAAATCATTCCATAGCAATTCACAGTTAACACGTGCTCCCTGAGGATCGACACACTACTTCCCTAATTACATTCCTTATGTTGTTAGCCTAAGTGTGGGTAATTATTTTTGTATCGGGACCGCGACATAAACTGATCAAATTTTGGCGCCGTTGCCGGGGAGCACGGTTTTGTTTATCTATGAATTGTTGGTTTTTGTTTAAAATTTCTACCATTTTTAGGTGCAACCGTATTTAAATCGTTACTAACTTTCTCTTTTGTGTTTTTCTTGTAGGTTGACAAAAAATGGTACTAACAAGGGAAGATCCAAGGTACCGGGTTTTTGAGCTCGCTAGTGGGATCCTAAGGGTCCATATGAATTTGATTGCTCTCATTGAGGGTAACCAATTTAGTGGTAAACCAAACGAAAACCCGTCACACCATATGCAAACCTTTTGCGAACTGTGTCAAACCTTTGTGAGGGAGGGAATCACCCAAAACGAAATTAAAGCGAAAGAAAGGGGGGAAGGCTCACAAACTAATGGGGGAGAGCGAAAGAAAAGTCGAGTGGAAACTTCAAATGATGTTGACACTACAATTTCCTTAGCCTGTCCCGTACAACCAAAAGAAACCACCCCAAAAAGCACTTTATATCGCCCAAAAGTTTTCAACCCATTTACGTCATTAACAACACCATGTGAACTTTGTGGTGAGATAGGGCATGTACCTCAACGATGTGGGAACAAACTCACACCCTTAAACCCTTTCCACCCACAATTTTGCCAAACTCAACCCATTAATACACCTCATACAATTCCACACTCATCCTTTCAAAATGATCATGTGATAGCAAAAGTAGATGTTAAGTTAAGGGAAGTAATCCAATCCCAACATAATATGTACTCATACTTCTTTTCTAGCTTAAACTCACTCAAATCAACCATTTTATCTCTCCACAAGAGAGTAGAAGAATTGACCCCATCGAGTTCTAGTCAAAACACCCAAGGGAGTGAAGTACCATCGATTGTCACAATTGACATAATTAGTGACAAACCTTGTGATCATCCTCTTGGGAATGAAAAGAGTAAGGAGCCTATCTTTAGGTTACCCCATGAACTTTGCAACAATCCAACACTAGCCAAACCAACCAAAGTCCCTACACATGAGGAGACATCCCGTCTCGAAGCTTTGATCACGACATTGATAAAAGCTCAAGGGAGATTAGAAGAAAGAGTTGTTCAAACGACAAAAGCAAATGATGAAGCTTTCTCAAGGTTGGAGGCACGGATTGGCAAAACATCTAGGCAGAAAGAAGCAACCAAAGATTCTCGCAAGGAACCTACCCTTGAAGAAGAGAAGGTTATCATTCCTTCCAAACTTAAAGACCCAGGTTGTTTTAACATTTCTTTCACGATGTGTTTTCATAAGGTGAAAGGTGCATTGTGTGATTTAGGAGCCGCTATTAGCGTCATGCCTTTTTCCATCTATCGTGACCATTGTCCAATACAAATGAAGTTAACTACTACTAGCCTTCAACTAGCCGTTGGATCTATGCATACTCCCGCAAGAATTGTGGAAGATGTCCCAATACGAATTGGATACTTCCTCATTCCCGTCGATTTTTATGTCATATTTTCAAAGAAAGAAAAGGATGACTATATTATATTAGGAAGACCCTTCCTAAATACGGTTGGAGCTTGTATAGATGTGAAAGGACAAAAGATCACGTTTGAAATAGATGGATCGAGTGCCACCTTTGATAAAAAGGGGAATGTGTTGAGTGTTGGAGATGGCGATCTCGAAGCTTTTAAAGCTTCGGAAACATGTTTGAATGAGATTACCATGGATGTTGGTAAATGAGAAAACTTCAAGGCCAAATCAAGCTACAAGGAGCTCAAATCCCTTCATAAGGCTTAAGGAGGGATAAAAACACAAAGTCTAGCATGACTCAAAAATGCGCTTGTCGGGAGGCAACCCGTCTTTCTCTTTTCTTTTTCTTTATGCATTCTTTATTTTACTTTTTAGACAATGATTTTGATTTGGATTATTTTATTGGACTATATTGTTTTCTGGATTTTGTGATGTAATAGTTAGGAATAATTATCGTTTTACTCATTATTTACATTTAGAATTGCATGTTTAGTTAATAGTTTTTCGTACTTAGAATCGGAGGACTTATTGAGACAAGAAGGAGCTATCCTTGGCCCAACTTGCCAAGATTACTAAGGTTAGTAAGTATGTTCAAGGACATATCCCAAAGGTAAGAGAAAGTAGCAAAGAAAAAAGAATAAAAACCGGACCAGCAGGTTTCCCCGATCGGATTGCTGTATACCCGATCGGGTAAATTGCCTGATTCGACTTTTGCTCTATTTTCTTCTATAAAACCCACTTGCTACCCTTTGCTTGCTGCCTTTTACCCGTGTTCTTCAATTTCAAAACTCAAAATTCTCTCAAAACCTTCAATTCTTAGTCTTTTCTTAGAAAATTTGTTCCAATAGTTCATCAAGGGCAACTTCTAAGCATCATCAAGTAAGTTATTTCTACTTTAATTAGTTACTTCAATATCTCTATATTTTTCAGAAATCCAACATGAACAAACCCTAACTCAAATTTGGGGGTTCTTGATTTTGATTGCAAAACTTGTTTAAATTGGATTTCTAATGATTCTTACATGCTATAGAGTGAATGTTAGTGATTAATTAGGATGATTACTATGATTCGAATGCTCATATGCTCCTTAGGATACTCATCTTTACTATATGCTAATAACTTTTGCTTAAGTGGTAATATGATGCTTGAATTCATGCTCTATACTATGAATCTTATTGTATTAATTAGCATTAGTACCCTTAGGTAGTAGCCAAACTCATGATTTAAGTGTATGTTGCTCATCTTAGTGACATATTGTTATGCTTAAAACATCCATTTGTGCTCAAAAGATAGCATGACAATGTTTCACTAAGGTCACTATGCTTGAATTTGTGCTTAAAACTTAGTATTCTAACATTATGCTATCAATTTGTGTTTATAAATGAAGTGTTTTAATACTAGTTATTTGTAGAAAATGGCACCTACATTAAGGAAATCAAAGAGGGCAAGAACCTCCAATCAAGGAGAAAGTAGTAGAGCACAAGAAGAAGATATAGAAATGCTTGATGCAAATGATCAACCCGAAAATCAAGGAAATGCTATGCATGATCCTAACTTTCCGGATGTAGAATTTAGTTCACACAAGCAATGGCAAAATTGGTGCATTCTTAAAAGCAAAGGTATGAGGGCTACCAAGTTCCTCAATGTTTCTTCTTTAAGGCATATGAAACTTTATGAGCATGTTAAAGTGTTATTTAGGGGCTTAGGTATGAATGCTAGCATGAACTTTAGTTATGAGACCTACCCTCAATTAACCCTTGAATTCTTAAGCTTATTCGTGTTGCATAGGTCTAGAAATAGAAATACCATGCCTCAAGTTCAGTTTCGCTTGTTTAATGATGATTATAATATGAACTTGGAGAACTTTGCTCGACAATTTGGTCTCACCACTGAGGATACTGTTACCTCACCTCCAGAAGTCTTTGATATTAGCCTGCTTTGGAGTGCTATTTCGACTTACCCTGTCTCTCGTTGGGACCATGTGTTGGAGTAGGTGTCCTCCACAATAGTGCGCCACATGATAAATCTTATTAAGGAATATAATTGGGATATCTATTGACTATATATATATGATTAGTCAGTTGATTAACGTAAATCAATAACGGTTGGCTGACTAGAGTTTGACGTTATTGTCGTTTGACGGCGGTGATCAACTGATCCCTTTCGGTCACACCTAAAGGATGAAATCCAAATTATAACTAATTATTTGTATACGATACAGTTAATTAGTACATTACATATATTCGATATGTACGAGAGTTAATTGTTAGAAATTGAGTTAAGAACTCAAATTCGATTGAACTTATTTTTCAATTATGCGATAATTGACTAATAAATTTATATCTTATTTTAATACGATTAAATAAGATTTAACTTAGTAATTAATTGTTAAATTACTAAATTACACCTGTAGAAAAAGTGCCATTGACATCGCCTTATTAACATCACTTTTTAATAAAAGCGATGTAAATAGCCTAACCTTAGTTATTGACATCGGTTTTAAAAACAAAATGATATATATATATATTTTTTATTATTATTTACATCGGTCATTAACATCGGCTATTTGAAAACCGATATTAATTTATTTATGTTTCATCGATTTTGCTGAAACCGATGTTACTTTTATTTATTTATTATTATTTACATCGACCATTAACATCGGTTATTTGAAGTCGATATTAATTGATTTGTGTTGCATCGGTTTTGCTTAATCCGATGTTAATTTAATCAGATAAAATTTATATTGCATCGATTAATTAGTGAACCAATGTCACAAAAAGCAATTAATTTATATGATAATACGTCCACTACTTCTCAAATAATAAGCAAAACCTAACTTCTCAAACAACCGCACGCATAACACTCTCGTTCTCACACCCACGCGGTCCATCCCCTTCACCACTAAGCGACGGCCTCCCCTTCACCACCAAGCGCTGGCCTCCCCTTCACCACCCGCGACCACCACAAGTCGTCTACCACAATCGCCCTCACCAAAATCTGCTGTCACGTACAACAATCGCGCGCCTACTGTCGTCCCCTTCACTACAATTGCTGTCGCCACCCGTGACCACCCCAATCCGCCGTCACCAGCACATACCCGCGCGCCTACTATCGTCCACATATATCTGTAAGTTTTAACAATATAAAACTCTCGTCTTTTCTTTCAATTTAATACGATTTTGAGTTAATTAGCCGGACTAGGTCTCGTCTTTTCTTTCAATTTAATACGATTCTGGTGATGATTGTAGTAAAACCCTAACAAAAAAAATGAGAGAAAATGGGAAATCAGAGGGATTTGTAGTTAGGTTAAAAATGAAGGGTTTAGGGAAGAGATTTGGTTGCGATTGATTAATGGATATTTCGTATTAGTAGGAATGCTTTCTATTATAAGGATATATTTTATGGAATGATAATTGCATCTTAATAATTTGGTGATTGGTCTTACATAATTACTGTTAATACCATATAGATGAGATGTACAATACGGCGTATGAAATAGAACAGTTGTAAAATTGACAAGTGACCTCTTAAATTATGTAGTTGTTAAGAGTTTTGAAGTGTAGATGACATATAGCAACAGTAAAGCCGTTTCTGCATTTTCTGCATTGAGGCAGCGCCATGTTACCGTTGTTTGTTATTTTGCTACAAACAGTGATGTAATTTTAATCAACTTTGGAACAGAAAAATGCATTTCAATGGCCACAGTTTTCGGCTGAATATTAATTATTTAATGCTACACCAAATTTAGCATTGTTTGAACTTTTAATTTGCTGTGTAGATCTGTAAGCTCTTTTTTTTTAAAGAAAATGATTCTTGTGGTAGAGTCCATTCTAAATAATCTAAATTGTTGAATTTGTTTGCTCAATCATGTCAGTCCTTGGTGTTCTCATGTTTTGCTACTAGTGATTGAAGGATGTGTTTTGAGTTGTTTAATCTGGAATTAGAGAATCCTCTTTTTTGTGCAATCTGTTTATTTGTAATATTCAATTTTACATTTTCAGGTTTGAGTTAATTTTTCAGTTTTGAGCTTTTTTTTTGGTTTTTAGTTAAGTTTGAAGAGGCTTAATACCCCATGGAATAGTCTACAAAAGTGGATCCAGTCCAACACAAGTCCACCGTGAGGGGTACAATTTTGATAGCCAATTAGCCATCCTCAAAGACTAGTTGTTTACGTGGAGGCTCTACTCGTAATTTGATGAATACTCCGTAGAAGTAAGTGATAGGATATCTCACTCAAATTGGGCGGACACAGATATACATTATACACTGCCAAACTTCCGTAACAGAGTAACAAGGCCGTTGTAGTTGTAAGTTGTAAGTAGTGTGATAGTACGTTCCGCAACAAAGCCGCTAAATTTTGCGGAGTTGGTAGCTAAACATCCATAGCAATCACCGACATTTGTTGAATTCTGAAAATCTGAGTTAAGAAGAGTAGCATTTCTGTTTGTTTTATTCATTCATGTACTCCCTATGAAACCCTAGTTTATACGGAGTAGTACCAAATTCCTCTTTTGATTTCCAGCAGGAAGGAAGGCATTAGCAGCTTGTTTTTCATGGGAGAAAGAGAAGAGTCTCCTGATTGCTTGCGGTCCTTTCAGGTCTCTTTTCTCTTTTCAATCTATCTATCTTCCCCTATTTAATTCAATTGTTTTTATATGCTGTATCTACTTACTCTATATTGCTTCCTTGCTTCCTGTTTTCTTTCGTGTTTCCGGATTCCATCATTTTAATGCTGCTGCTGAATGCACAACTCTATTAATTACGCTTCCTTGTTTAATGCTCCACTACATTCTTGAAACCACCTTAGCTACCTTATACGCCTGCCTCCCGCCTCCCGCCTGGCACTTACTACTTGCTACTTTCCTTTCACTTAGCACTTGCAAACCACTTTTCCATTTGTTTAATGCCTTTTGTTCACCGGGATTTCCACCACCCTTAATGGTAACTAAATTCTTGTAAAGCAATATGAATAGCAGTATACCAAAAACGGGTTAAATAGCACTATACCCACCCTCAAGCGTCTTCCTACACATTCTTGACCAACTCATATAGATATGCTTCCTCCCTCCATCCTTATAGTCCCATAGAAATTGTCTACAAATTTGTTCAATTTTAACGATAATCTCCTTAGGTAAGAATAGACAGGAGTACCGGAAGCTTTCAACACGACATATTACATAATTTAAGATAAAGTCTGTGATGTCGAATGGTCTTATTATTATTATTAGTATTATTATTATTATTATTATTATTATTATTATTATTATTATTATTATTATTATTATTATTATTATTATTAATATTATTATTATTATTAGTTTTCATGTATGTAATATTCGTTTTCATATGTCAAAATTTTCATTCACCTAACAACTTTATTTCTTGCACCTACAGGCTACAACCTATTTTATTGTACCATTTGATTTTTGTACATTAAATACATATTTTTTAAAAATGTATTAACAATGGAAGACGGGAGTTATGAATGTGTCTCATAATTTCGTTGATAAATTTTACCTATAATATATATTATAAATGCAAGTATTTTTCCGGAAAATGCAAGTATTTTTCCATCATTTGAGCCAAAAATGGTGATACTCCGTATTTATATTCATATTGATGGAGACTCTTGACAACTAATTCATGCGTATGAAAACGAACTCATCTTACACTCTTGCACAGTTACACTCCTCTTACCTTGTAGAGTTGTATGTATGTAGAGGTCCATATTTAAGGTCCTAAGAGATTTTTTGTAGTAGTGATGACTGCGAATCATGCGAGGGTAGAAAATACACCTTCTTTTTTTAATATTTTATAATTTAATAAAGTTTAAACCGTTAAAATAATCCTTAATTGCAGGTTATCTCTCCACCAAAATTCTCTACTTTGACCTTACAAAATTATTTGATTGCCAATTGAAGGTATATCTTTATTCTAAATCAATTTCTCATTAAATAATGTCAATTTTTAATACATGAAATAGTTAAGTGCATTTAATGCGATTATTATACTTCATTTTAGAGAATGGTTGCCTACCTCTTCTAAGATTTTTTTTAAGTGCCTACCTCTTCTAAGATTGATATGCGTGATTTAATTTTTTTTAAGTGCCTACCTCTTCTAAGATTGCGTTCACTCCCTGATTATCGTCCGTTTTTATGTAGTGTGTTTCAGGTACAGAAATGAACACTGAACTAATGAACGAGGTTCGAGAACTCTGGTCACTTTATTGTGTAAAGAACATCTAATATATGTAATAGGTTTAGATTCTTAGAAACTGCAACCGAACACATTTAACATTTTTTGTCGTAGGATCTAGCTAGAACTGTTTTTAATTACGTTGTTTGATGGATGGATTGTAATATGTATGACATTTTTTGGTATAAAATGAAGTGGTGTTTGTTGGAAGCCGTGAGGTTGCTGGTTTATTGTTTGTATCATTATCGATCCAGTTTGCAGATATTTAATAGTGTGGGAATGTGAACTTTGCAAAGAAGGTGCTGCTGAATTTTATGCAGCATTTAATTGCGGCTATATTATTGAATTTGCATTGCTCAAATTTACATCGGTTATAGAAAAGAACCGATGTTAATAACATGTAAAATACATCGGTTTAAGTTATAATTGATGTAAATAAGGTGATATTTACATCGGTTTAAGTTATAATTGATGTAAATAAGATGATATTTACATCGGTTTTGATCCAAAATCGATGTAATTAATGAATGTTAATATAATGTACATCGGTTACTTAGTAAAACCGATGTTAATAACAGGTAAAATACATCGGTTTTAGGCATAATTGATGTTAATAAGGTCATATTTACCTCGATTTTGATGGAAAAGTGATGAAATTAAGACCTTATTAACATCAGTTATACCTACTAACCGATGTAATTTTAATGTCATTAACATCAGTTGTACAACCGATGTTTTTGTTAAAATAGCTGTAAACAACGCCCCCAGAAACATCGCCCAAAACCGATGTAAATAAACCTAAAAAAACGATGTGAATGACACTTTTTCTAATAGTGTTAGTTGAGGTTTTGAGATAGAGGTAATTAGTTAATTATATTTACAAGGAGTCGTAAAATAAATTAACCAAGCATTGTGGGACCCATTATATATTGATATAATGGTAAAATATTACTTAAAATGTTAAGTACATATTATTTATTTAATTGAGTCATATAATTGTTATATGATCAAATTAACACTTAATTATACAAGATAATTAACCATATGATCAATAAGTATTTGTGAGACAAATATAAAAAAAATCAAAATGGACCAAACTAGGCCATTGTGGCCGGTTAGATTGTAGTTACAAAGGTGATGATTGTTGTTCTTGTTTACACTCTTTAGTTACTAATTGAAAGTGACATAACAAGTAGAATATAATCATCACTTATACTACAACACTTCACCCTAATGCATGTGACTAAAATAAGCAAAATGAGAGCCTTGTAGAGCTCACCATGACCGGCCATATTGCCTATAAAAGGGCAATATGGTTGATCATTTTATTCATTCAATTCATGCTTGTTTTTCTTACTTATCTCAAAACTCATCTTCTCTCTAAAAACTCTCAAATACTAATATTTACTAAGTATTAATATAGTGTAGTAATATTTACTAAGTATTACTAGTGTAGTAATATAGTCATAATATTAGTAGTATAATATCTATCTTATTATCTAGTTAATAATAAGGGTAGATTATTTGGGTTCATCTTGGTACAACTTGAAGGAGGTCTTCTAGTTTGGAGATTTCTTGTTCATCCATATTATTAGCTCAAGAACAACAAGAAGGTGTTCTTGTTGTGCCCATATTATTTCCATATCAATGTGAGGAAATTTCTTCTTTTATATAAATGTATTTATATTTGCATGCATGTTACATAGATCATTAAATACTAAATTAACAAGTAATTTAGCAACTAATTAGAAGAGTCTAATTAAGGTCTATGAACTTTCATGTGGTATCAGAGCTAGGTTGTAGCATGCATGTTCATTTTGGACATTTTTATTAAAGTTATACGATAACTAATAAATCAAATATTTTGAGTTAAAATACGATTCTGCCAAAAAGTTTGGTGCATGTACACCTACTGACCTCAAAATGTTTGTGGTCAAATTTCGTGATTTTAGGGATTAATTTTCTATTTATTTTGATTTTTGGCGTTTAAACCGAGTTAACAAGCATTTTATGAGTTAAAAGTTAACTAAAAATAGTTTCATGTTGATTCTAGCCATGAAATTTTAATATGATCTCACATGCATGTCTTAAATATTTTAAGTAAAATTTCGTGACTTTTACTTATGTATTTCATGTTCATTGATTTTTATACGATAAAAGTTGATAATATGAGATTATAATGTTCATAAAATTGAAACGTCCATTTATGGTATTGAAATTTTTTTGTACATTTCACATTTTGATTTTGATACTCCTGGTGAAATGTCATGATTTGTTTCACTGTTTTACTATATCTAATGTTTTTATTTGATAAAACTATTAAATACAAATCTATTTGTTCATAAAATTAATTTAAATTTTTTGAGCAAATTTTTTTTATTTTTATAGTTCCTGTAATTGTTTCAGAATGTACAAATTTTTTGGTTTCAAATTCAATGATGTTTATATTTTATTTTGGTTTTATTTCATAATTGTTATGATTAAACCGTAATATTTAGCAAATGAAATCAAATTGATCTAATTAATGACCAACAAAATTAGTAGTGGCTAATTTTGAGTTCTAAATCAGTTTAGTTAATTAGTTTGAATTTAAATGAGATTTAAATGTTGATATTGATTTTTAATGGTTAAAAATCAATGAATCCCCGGAAAAATCGAGCTACAATGAGCATGAATTGAACTTAGGACGATTTTGGCATGAATTTTGTAGCAATTTATTTTATTTATGTTTGAATGAATGAATGTCATTTATTTAATAATTTATGCAAAGTTTGTACCTAGTATGACCTAGTTATTTTTATCGTTATTACCCGTAATGTAAGGGAATAACGGTTTGGTTGTAATTTTATTGCGATCTCGTATCGCCGGTTTTGTATAATTTAATAATTTTATTTTATAGAATAAATGTATAATAGGAATTTGTATATTTGTATATTTGTAATTATTTTTATGAAGACCGGTGACTCCCGAAAGACGGTGCCATTTTGGAAGGTGTTCCAAGTGAAGAGGCAAGGGACCAAAGGAGTTGGTTTCCGAATTTGTAACTATCTAGTTAATTT
The DNA here is from genome assembly GCA_022085475.1 of Heliosperma pusillum. Classification (NCBI taxonomy): domain Eukaryota; kingdom Viridiplantae; phylum Streptophyta; class Magnoliopsida; order Caryophyllales; family Caryophyllaceae; genus Heliosperma; species Heliosperma pusillum. The sequence continues at coordinate 1,080 of JAIUZE010009733.1, read as the reverse complement.
GATTAGCTAGGTTGCCATACTAGGATTTTATTGTTGCTTGATTGCTTGCTTTATTTCCGCTCATGCCAAAATCGTCACACATGCATTTAATTTATCGTTATTGTCAATTCAACGTTATTCACAAATTCACCGACTTAGTTCACTTATAGGGAATTAATAACTAAATTGACAAGATCTCTCACATATTTAAAAATTGAGATTAGCCTTACCATTCATAACACCTATGAATCCCGTGTTCATTAGGGCTACCACGCTCGTGGGTCTCTTTTTACCTCGGGTAAGTAGGGTGATACGATCACAAGCTAAAATTGGATTGGACTCAACGATATAAGCGTTATCTTGGGACTAGGAGATGGATTTAGTTGAAATCCGTCAACCAAGAGTTCTAAGGGTAGAATTAGTCAAATAACGACTTACCATTTCTAAATAAAGATAGCATGCGATGACTATTTTTTAAATAAAAATGGGTCTTGGAATCATTTATATAATTTAGTGAGAGGTCATTATATGAGTGCTTAACTTGTTAAAATGTTTTTCAAGTAAATTAACAATGAATGTTTATATATTTCTTTATGTTGTAGTTACCATATTCGCAAAATGTCAACATCATCAATCGTTGCATCCTTGGGTAAAGACTCATGGTTGAGCGGGTCCCGCATGGACAAATTGTCCTTAAGGATACGGAAGTAACTCGTTGAAATGGGAAGCAACGATCAAGAAGCGTCGCGTATCCGAGTAACGTGCTTCGCTACTTGGTCCAGAGCCCCCCACCGAACCCGCGCCAAGATCGTCCGCGGTGGTTCGGGCCGAATATGACCTTTATTTGAAGGTTGCTAATGACGTCAAGAAGGTCTTGATTTGGTCAATCTCACCCAAACTCAAACTCCAATTGATTTCTCTCAATGCATATGCGATATTCACGAGGATCACTTCGATGTTTTCGCAAGCCCCTCAAATTCTCCAATATGAGGCGATTACGAAATTCTTTGACACTAAGCTTCAAAGGGGCCAAAAAGTTGGCCCACACGTGCTCAAAATGGTTGAGCACGCGGACACCTTAGATCGTCTAGGGTGCAAAAT
>JAIUZE010009731.1:0-43199 GCA_022085475.1 Heliosperma pusillum | reverse complement strand
TCCCCACTGACTGTGGCGTTCATGTTTTTCATGGATGAACAGGTTGCTTGATTGGATGGCTTTTTGCTATGATATTTTGGGTTCGGGTGTGAGCTAGCGGGCGTTGTCCCTTGAAGGAAATAAACTATTTTCCAATCGATTAGAAAAATACTCCATCTATTTCGAAAATACCCCATCTATTTCGAAAATACCCCATCTATTTGGTAAGATCACTTTTACTTGTTAACCTTTTGGAGAGACTTCGTCTCTTGATGTAGTATAATTCGTACTTTAGTTTGTAATTTATGACACTCCTCGTATTCTTTCCTTGCATGTATAAAAGTTTTTAAAACTTCATATTTCCGCTATATAATTCACATGCTTGTATGTTTTATCTTTCCGCATTCGCGAGGGTTGTCACATCCAACCAAACGTAAAATCCAAATATAAAAGCGAAAGAAATCTATTTTTTTCCAAAAAGGAGGTACAAAAACCATCTTTAGACTTCTTTGAAACACTAAATTAGAAATATAATATGGAAATTTGAAGGTTTTATCAAAGATAAAATCAAATAACAGGACATTACACGTACATAGAGCGACTCGAACATCAAGTTCATAAATCACGATAACAAAATATATACAAACCACGCAAAAACAAAACAAATCGAATTCTTAGGGATAGGAAGATTAAGATAAAGTCGGCAGGAAGATCTACAAGAATTCGACATCACTAACTCTACTAATAAACCAAATCCTCAAGAGAATGAAATTTACCCAATTTGCAACTCATCATTTCATAATCAGAAGTCCTACAAAAATATTCCATATCATGAAACTGCGAGTAGTAACAATTACCCATTTTGATTGAATCCAATTAAGGAATCGACTAAGGTCCATACGGACACGGTAGACGGTAGACTCCACACAAACTAACAATCCACATGAAAGATTTATTACGCACTCTAATCTTCTTAGTTTCATCAAACCTCTTACTAGAAACTACCAACAAAATATTTATCTATGGAAACATGATCGCTAACAACCACAAAGTAAAGGACTTACCATGAAATCCTTTAATCCAATTTACTTCAAACTCATTATCCTAAATTTACAATGAACTTTCGCATCCTCGAAAATCAAAACACAATCCACGCAACCAAACATAATTATCTAAGATCCAACTAGTCTCATCCAAAGTCTCACGACAAGGGAAAATCCACAATCCATTATCGGTTATAATGATTCTTTAATACGCCATAACATCCTTAATTTGATCACTACTATGCTCGAAGCCTCAAATAAAAATAGTCACATTAGCAAACTACGACTCCTTAAGAATAAAAGAGAATTACTAATTCCAAACCACAAATGACCAATCACTAGGAAATCAGACAACCATTCAAATCATTTAGATCATCTAAAACTCAAAATGAATTGATTTTCATTTATGACAAAACTCCTCAAACTTTGGTTACCAACTCAATTACCCTAAAGCAAAGTCTCTTTTAGAATCCACCAATTAGAGACATCTAATTCCCAAATGATATCCCAAGCAACCGATATAATACTCAACAACAACGAATATCATCTCGCTCAACTTGATTCCCTAAATAGCACTACACTAGCAAGCTCAATAAATGAAGCCACCAAGAGAGTACAATACCACCAACAGATTCATCCTAAGGTTTAAATCCCAATCCTACTCATGATCAAAATCAACACGAAGCTAGCTAACAACCTAATCATCTCACCAGAAGAAAGACAATGACACCATGACATTGGAAACGATATGAGATTTCGAGGGAAACACGAACGCGATAAGATCGGACGAAAATTAGAGGAACGCTAGAGGCAGGGAGCCAAAAGCTAGATATTGGATAGATATCGCTATGAAGATAGCCAAGCAAAGGATAAGAGAAGAGAAAACATTTTCCTAGGAATCAGGTTTAGAAGGAACTTGCATGAAAGGAAATGGAAAGGGATAATGGCACGAGAAAAAGGTTTAAGGTTTAATCCACAAAATTCCCTTTTTAAACTCAGGGCGATAGTAAAGCAACTTATCCCAATAACAAAGGTCTCTTACAAGGGACCCTCGTACAACAAATTATCAAGGTAAGGTACACCTAAATTCGACAAATCGACTACAACCCAATTCATCCATCCTTTCATATCACACGGATTCCCAAATGCGGAATTGCAACTCAAGCATAGTAACATTCCTTTAGCTCAAATATTCAACACAACCTCAAAGGTTTCTTTAACTGAAGGACTAACAAATATTCCCTTATACTCGGTCATTTTCAACTCATATAGCTCACGAGTTCATTATTAACAAAGTACAACATCAAGTCAAACATCATCATTAACGTCCCACGGTATTTCCATCATAGCTCACATCATCGAAACTCGCTCATATCTATAATCCTCAAGTAATATGGTTCAACTTACAACGAAACCTTACTAGTTCAAACGAGTCTCCGATACCACAAGATAAGATCATATCTTTAAATCCAAGAACTATAGCCAAATGCTTTTTCACCAAGCCTATACTCTAACACATAAACTAGAATCCACAAGAAGTCACTTAGTCTCAAAAGCATTTTACAACTTAAGGCATCATTCAAACTCCTAAATTCAAAAGATTAAATCGCTAATGGGTTAAGAAGTTTTAGCCAACTCATTCAACCTTACACCATCAAATATCATGAACTATCCACACATTAGTCATGACAAGCATCAAGCATTAAAATCATCAAACTTATCTTACTACCTTTCCTTAGAGTTACAACGAATCATCAATATAGGGTGAATTTAGATCTACACCATTTACCTCAAATCCAAAATTCATTCTAACCAACACTAACATTCCACAAAATTCAAAGTTCTTCCGACCAAGTATAATATACCACAAACAAATGGGTATGGCATCCACAAAAATGTTACAAGAGGAAGGTAAGGATACCAATGGTAAGATGGAGGAACTATCAAGAGTAATTTCCAAGAGGCAAACAAGATAGAAGAGAAAGAAGCACCTAGATAGAAGGAAAAGAGCATAATATAATAAGGACGAGAGAATTCATAGATGAGGAAGAAATACACTTCAATTAGGCTTGTAAATCTTCAAATATTCGGTAGAGGATACTTCTTCTAGGTAACACAATGATCCACCTTAAGACGGTAGATACAAACAAACATAACATCACTCAACACAATCAAACAAACAAGTTAGAACCTAACAAACATCAAGTACACCACAGACTACCACCTTAGGTCCTTAAGTCTACCCATCTCTCATTTATTATTTCAAGGTCAAGTAATTTAAGTTTAGGGTTCACGTGTGTGCGTCGGGAGCGATAAAGCTTTGATACCAACTGTGACAATGATAAGTGATATTTTGTATTGATTTATTCCCCGTTTTAGCTCGATTTCTATAAGATTTATGCACTTTGTTAAGTGATTAACGAGCTAATACTGCTATTCTAGTTGTTTTGCGTGATTTGACTCGTTTTATAGGAAATGAAGCAGTTTTGCTATATTTTCCTACTTTATGGAGCAAAGACACTAGGATACGAGTTTTCAAGGAAATTGATGATAACCAGTTTACGACTTGATTACGATTCCGCTACATCTTTCCTCAAATGGACTCAATTTAGATTTTTGGCTTTGAACTTTAAAAGAAAACTCAACCCAAGTCAAGAGGTGATCAGCCCAAGCCCAATTCCGTAATGCATTGACCAAAGACTAAGGTATAGGATTCCGTGCCTAAGATGAAAAGACGGAAAATTCCAATTACACAAAAACCCGATCGGATTGCATGATACCCGATCGGGTATTTCTGCAGGAAGACGTTACTTGGCTCTTCTTCAATCCGAGCTTAAATGGGAGGTTTAATGCTTTGACTAGGGTACGAATTAGCAAGAGGATCAGCAGCCATGCAGCCTTATAAAAGCCAATGATCATTACACACAATAATCATCTTTTTATCTTTATCTAATATATCTTTTTATCTTTATCTAATATATCTTTTTATCTTTATCTAATATATCTTTTTATCATCAACTTTTACAATAATCTAATAATCTATTATCATTTCTTTTAGCACACTTTCTTACAAGTTGTTATAGTTTTCTTAGTATTTCTATAGTGTTTACTTAGCTTTCGTTATTGGGTATTTGTTCTTACTTTCATTCTTATATACTCTTGTTCCAATTCGATAATTCTCTAATCTTGATTTACTATGCAATTTTAGTCATCATGAATTATAACCTCACTAGTATCATCTTTATAATATTGTTGTTGTTAAGAAATCAACCTAAAATTAATCTAGTTGAAACCAAAGTATTGTTTAGCATGTCACATTATAATATACCTAATCATATAATCCTAAAATTTGTCATTAGAATCATTGTTAACATAATCACCATGATCACTTTAGTATTTATATTTCATAGTCTAATTTCATATATCTTTTTCTTATTAATCTACTTAATCACATAATCACATAGATTAGATTAAATCTAATATTGTAAAATTATAATCGTGTAAATAAAATAAATAGAGTTGTAATATTTGAAATGATTTACGAGTTAAATGAATTATAAGAAGAGTAGTTACCAATTGAACCATCTAAATTGTTTCTTCCTTTGATCGTGTCAAATTCTATAACTTTGTTTAGTGGCCATAAACAATTGTTTGTATTAGTCATTTCTATCTTTATGACGAGAGTTGGGATAGGAATTAGGACTATCAATAGGGGTTTAGTGACTTAACCATGCTGAAAGGACGTTAGGACCCACTAAAAGGTCGGTACGAATCCGGAAGGAATATACCGCTACAAGGCCTAGACAATCATAAGTAATTCTAATATTGGTATCTATGAGACTTTTAATGAGTTTTACATGTATTTCTCTTTCACTATATCAACTTGATTAGTTAGTTTACTTTATCGTTTTAAATAGTTTATTTCATTGTCATTTTATTTCTATTATTAGATAGTTTATTTTACCGCATTAGATAGTTTATTTCGTTGTTATCTAGTTAGTTTACTTTATCGTCTTTCCATTCTCGTTCCTAGTTAGTTTATTTCATCATCTTTTTATTTCCGTTCTTAGATAGTTTACTTTATTTTTATTGTCCTGTTTATTAGTTTAGTTAGTTAGACTTTCAATATTGTCATTTAAATACCGTCTTTAGTTAGAAATTAGTTGTCAATATTCAGATCAGAGGACTTCCCCGATCGGGTACGTGACAACCCGATCGGGTAAGTAGTCTGTTCTGGGTTTTTTATTTTGCAATTTACATATTTGTTCTTACATATCGTCATTTATATTCTTGTCATTTTATTTTATGTTAATAGTTCAGACAAACAACTCAAGTGACTCGATTTTAAATGAAAACCAATCCATAACAATTCATAAGTAACACGTACTCCCTGAGGATCGACACCCTACTTCCCTAATTACATTCCTTATGTTGTTAGCCTAGTCCGGGTAAATTATTTTTGTTTCGGGACCGCGACAGAACCGATCAAATTTTGGCGCCGTTGCCGGGGAGCACGGTTTTGTTTATTTATGTATTGTTGGTTTTTATTTCTACCATTTTTAGGTGCAACCGTACCTAATTCATTTCTAACTTTCTCTTTTGTGTTTTTCTTGTAGGTTGATAAAATGGTGCTAACTAGAGAAGATCCAAGGTACCGGGTTTTTGAGCTTGCCAGTGGGATCCTAAGGGTCCATTTGACTTTGATTGCTCTCATCGAGGGTAACCAATTTAGAGGAAAACCAAACGAAAACCCGTCTCATCATCTTCAAACCTTTTGTGAGTTTTGTCAAAACATAGTGAGGGAGGGAATCACCCAAAATGAAATTAGAGAAGCACTTTTTCCTTTATCACTAAAGGGAGAAGCCAAATGGTGGTTCACCCGTCGCTTAAAAGAAGCCACAAGACCTATGCAGTGGGAAGAGATTGTCGTCGCTTTTCACCGTAGGTTTAGAACCAATTTATCAAACCTATCAAATAAATCACAAAATGAAAGAGGGGAAGGTTCGCAACCCAATGGGGGAGAGCGAAAGAAGAGTCGAGTGGAAACTTCAAATGAAGTTGACACTACAATTTCCTTAGCTTGTCCTAGTCAATCCAATGAAACCACCCCGAAAAGTACATTATATCGTCCCAAAGCTTTCAATCCATTTACCTCAATTACAACACCATGCGAACTTTGTGGTGGGATAGGGCATATACCTCAACGATGTGGGAACAAACTCACAACCTTAAACCCTTTCCACCCACAAGTTCATCAAACCCAACTTACTCATACACCACAATACCCACCTTTTCAAAATGGTCTAATAGATGTCAAGTTAAGGGAGATAACCCAAACCCAACATAACATGAGCTCTTACTTCCTTTCTAGCCTAAACTCAATCAAATCAGCCATTCTATCTCTCCAAAAGAGAGTGGAAGAGTTGACTCCATCGAGTTCTAGTCATAATACCCAAGAGAGAGACGTGCCATCAATTGTCACAATTGACATGATTAGTGACAAACCTTGTGATCACCCTCTTGGGAATGGGAAGAGTAAGGAGACAATTTATAGGTTACCCCATGAACTTAGCAACAATCCAACGCTATCCAAACCAACCAAAGCCCTTACACATGAGGAGACATCTCGTCTCGAAGCTTTGATCATGTCAATGATAAAGGCACAAGGGAAATTGGAAGAAATGATTGAAGAGGCAAATTTGGCAACAAACGAGGCTCTTTCAAAGTTAGAAGAAAGGATTGACAAGATATCTATGGAAAAGGAAGCAACCAAGGATAATCACAAGGAACCTAACCTTGAAGAAGGGAAGATCCTCATTCCCTCTAAACTTAAAGATCCAGGTTGTTTCAACATCTCGTTCACAATGTGTTTTCATAAGGTAAGAGGTGCATTATGTGACTTAGGAGCTTCAATTAGCGTCATGCCTTTTGATGTCTATCATGAACATTGCCCCATACAAATGAAATTCACTAGTACTAGCCTCCAACTTGCCGATGGATCTATGCATACTCCGGCAGGAATTGTGGAAGATGTCCCAATACGGATTGGGTAATTCCTCGTCCCCGTCGATTTTTATGTAATATATTCAAAGGGAGAAAGGGATGACCATATCATATTAGGGAGACCCTTCCTAAACACGGTTGGAGCATGTATTGATGTGAAAGGAGAACGGATAACATTTGAAATAGGTGGATCGAGTGCCACCTTTGACAAAAAGGGGGATGTGTTGAGCGTTGGGGATGACGACCTCGAGGCTTTCAAAGCTGCGGAGGAATGACAAGATTGCCATTGGTGTTGGCAAAAAGGTAAATGAGGAAACTTCAAGGATGAATCCAGCTACTAGGAGCTAAAATCCCCTCATAAGGCTTAAGGGGGGATAGAACAACAAAGTCTAGCATGACTCAAAATGCGCTTGTCGGGAGGCAACCCGTCTTTTTCTTTTCTTTTTCTTTATGCATTCTTTTTCTTTTACTTATTAGACAATGATTTTTATTTTGGACTATTATATTTGGACTCTATTTTTGGATTTTATGTTGTAATAGTTAGGAACATTTTCTTCGTTTTACTTGTTATTTTGCATATTTCGTCAATAGATTTTCGTACTTAGAATCGGAGGACCTATTGAGACAAGACGAAGCTATCCTTGGCACAAGTTGTCAAGATCACTAAGGTTAGTAAGTATGTGCAAGGACATAGCCAAAAGGTAAGAGCAAGTGGCAAAGAAAATAGAAACAAAAACCGGATCAACAGGTTTACCCGATCGGATCCATGTCTACCCGATCGGGTAAATGGTATGTTTCGTGTTTTACTCTATTTTCTTCTATAAAACCCATTTGCTACCCTTTTGCTTGCTACCTTATACCCGTGTTCTTCAATCTAAAAGCTGAAATTTTCTCAAAACCCTCAATTCTTAGTCTATTCTTGCAAAATTTGTTCCTATAGTTCATCAAGGGCAACTACTAATCATCATCAAGTAAGTTATTTCTACTTTAGTTACTTCAATCTCTCTATATTTTTCAGAAATCCAACATAAACAAACCCTAACTCCAATTTGGGGGTTCTTGATTTTGATTGCAAAACTTGTTTAAATTGGATTTCTAGTGATTCTTACATGCTATAGAGTGAATTCTAGTGATTAATTAGGATGATTACTTTGATTTGGATGTTTATTTGCTAATTTGGATGCTCATCTTTACTTTATGCTAAGAACTTTTGTTTAAGTAATAGTATGATGCTTGAATTCATTCCTTATACTATGCACTTATGATCTTGTCATGTTAAGTTAGCATTGGTACCTTTAGGTAGTAGCCAAATTCATTCAAGTATATATTGCTCACCTAATTAACATATTGCTATGCTTATAACATCCATTTGTGCTTAAAAGATAGCATGACAATGTTTTACTAGGGTCACTATACTTGGATTTATGCTTAAAGCTTAGTATTCTAACACTTATGCTATCCACTTGTGTTTACAAATGAAGTGTTTTAATACTAGTTATTTGTAGAAAATGGCACCTTTACTAAGGAAATCAAAGAGGGCAAGAACCTCCACTCAAGGAGAGAGTAGTAGAGCACAAGAGAAGGATATTGAAATGCTTGATGCTAATGAACAACCCGAGAATCAAGGGAATGCTATGCATGATCCTAGCTTCCCGGATGTACAATTTAGCTCACATGAGCAATGGCAAAAATGGTGCGTACTTAAAAGCAAAGGTATGAGGGCTACCAAGTTCCTCAATGTTTCTTCTTTAAGGCATATGAAACTTCTTGAGCATGTTAAAGTGTTGTTTAGGGGTCTAAGTATGAGTGCTAGCATGAACTTTAGCTATGAGACTTTCCCCCAATTAACTCTTGAATTTTTGAGCTCATTCGAGTTGCATCGGTCTAGAAATAGAAACACTATGCCCCAAGTTCGGTTTCGTTTGTTCAATGATGATTATAGTATGAACTTGGAGCACTTTGCTAGTTATTTTGGTCTCACCACTGCAAACACTGTTATCTCACCTCCGGAAAGCTTTGATGTTAGCCTGCTTTGGAGTGCTATTTCGACTTACCCTGTCTCTCGTTGGGACCATGTCCCACACCAACATATACATCATCCCGCCATTAGAATCTGGCAAAGATTCATGGGATGGACCTTTTTGGGTCGTGCTGAACCTCATTTGGTGAGACGAGTAGAGTTAGAAATGTTAGGGGGATTTTTGAATGTGGATGGTGATGTACCGTGATCTGTTAGTCTACCGTATCATTTTGCTGTTCAGTTGACCAAAGCTGTTAATCCTAAGAACACAGCCATTGTCTATGGAGGTCTTATCACTCACTTAGCTATGGGAGTTTGTGGCTTTAACCAAGCCACCACCGACCTTCAGGCATTGACTACACCTCCCACCGAGATGGGAATGGGTTAGATTATGCATACTTTGTTCAGCTCAACTGGTTTCGTGCTTCTCACCCCCATATGATTTGGAGGATTGCTGGCCGTGACTCGGTCAAGTTGACCGCCGAGGAAGAGCAAATTCCAATTCTTCGGCAGCGACCTCCACTTCAAGAGGGTGAGGCTATCTTACCTCGACCTACCTACTACCTTCCTGTTGGGGATATTACTCCCATTGACCCCCCTGTTCAGCTTAGATCCAGCCGCCCTGAGGTGGGATCATCCTCTCACTCGACCCATGCTGAGGGCGATGTAGCCGCCATGTTTGAAGCTTTAACATTGTCTGTCAATAGGATTCAGTCCGACCAACAGCTTGCTTTGCACCCCATATATGACCACTTTGCTAGGCAAGGTGTGATTAGACCCGAGGGCCCCCACCCATCTTTTTATACTTGGCCAGAAGGGAGGTATGGTGCTGCTTATGGTGCAGGTGTGCCGCGAACCGGACCGGATTATTGTGGAACCGACTATGGCGTAGAGAGGTTTAGAGGGTATGGAGGTGATTTTCCTGATCACCAAGTGGAGGAGTATCAAACCTTTGGAGCCAGCAACCCAACCGGGATCTTTTCTTCTCGTGGTAGTTATCATTCTGCAGATGATCCCCACTATGCAGATGCTTCTGGATCCGAACCCGAGCCACCTCCTTCTGAGAGGAGAGGCCGTGGCTGGTGGCCTTTGTGATTTGATGATGAGCTCCCCTTGTTCATACTAGCTTGGGGGAGGCTAACCATTTTGTAAGAATTTTATTTCTTTTCTTTATTTTTCACATTTTTAGTTTTCTTTTTAAGCCCCTTTTCCCATTAGAATTTCATATTATTTCTCTGTTACATGTGCTATTAGCCGTTTCTCGGTTTGTTTCTGTTATAATTACATGCACATTGAGGACAATGTGAAGTTTTAGCTTGGGGGAGGATTTGCATTTAGGAACTGCATTTAGGATTGCATTTAGATTTTTAGTTTTCTTTTTAGTTTATTTCTTTTTAGTTTTCTTAGTTTCTTTTTAGTTTTATAAACAAAAAAAAAATCGGAAAAAAACAAAAAGAAAGGTTCATTTCCATCTTACATTTCTCATTTTGTAGTTTTTATAAGCTGATGTTTCGTTTTATTATGAGGAATTGTGCATTCATGGGGATGTCTTGTACACAGTAGGTAGGAAATTGCATTTGGACTTAATTAAGCTTGATCTTAACTTTGGCAAGCTACTCATATTGTAAGGTAGAGCCTCCAGTGGTCGGTACATCTGAACCCGATCCCAGTTTAGGAGTGAGTAGTTTCTCCTTATAGTCTGTGTTACATCAAAACGCATAAGTATGGTTTTTATTCCATTTTCTATAAGTATTACTGTCATGATCTACATTTTGAAGCCATTCAATCTCTTGTTCACCTTTCACAATAAACACCCTTTTTTCTAGCTACATTATAATATTGCCTACCTTTGTTGAGCTAGTGACCAACCATTTGTGTAGGGGTGTTCTGTGCTTTTGCGATGTTATGATAATGCCACCATTTGGTGAGATCTTGTCTCGGGATTACTGATTTCCGGGTTTTGGTGAAAAAGAGAAAAAAAGAAAAAAAAAGAGCTTTGAAAAATTATGGAAAAAGAAAAATGAAAAATGAAATTGAAAGCTCAGAAGAAAAAAAAGAAAAAAAGAAAAAGAGGAAAAACGCTTCCGTGAAATGTAAAGAAAGAAAATTATGGGAAGTTGTATCTTGATTCTAATGTTTAATAAGCCAATATGCTGCTTTTGGCTTTGACTATTATCGATGGGAATTGGTATGATTTGGATTGAGTATCCACTACACATTTGGTTATTACTAGCTTGACTTTAAGCTCCACATGACCAAATTCATTTGTCCACTATCTTACCCAAATTTCCCAAGCCTCTTCTTTACTTTACTAGTGCTTCTTACATTATAATTTGATCATGATTAGTTTTACTTAATGATTTTGGATTGTCTACCATACTAGACTGCGGGCACATTCTTATAAGTTGTAGATAGGTGAGTGTCACTTCAAATTTAACCCAATATTTCCTATTTTACAAAAATTTGAGTGATGAGTGTACCGTGAGAGTCCATTGTCAAAAGATCATGCAAGAGCTGAAAAGGTCCGAAGAATATTTTCTATGCTGCGCCGTTATGTAAATCTCAACCATGTTTCGCATTTTTCTTTCGCCCTTGTTGCTGTGGGTTTATGATTCATCTACTTGTAAGAGCTTACTTTTTGAGATTTGTATGATAGATTGATCATCGTCAGCTACCCTTGTCCTAGTTATGATTGTTATGATTGCTTGAGGACAAGCAAGGGTTTAGCTTGGGGGAGTTTGATAAGTGATCTTTTGTATTGATTTATCCCCCGTTTTAGCTCGATTTCTATATGATTTATGCACTTTGTTAAGTGATTAACGAGCTAATACTGCTATTCTAGTTGTTTTGCGTGTTTTGACTCGTTTTATAGGAAATGAAGCGGTTTTGCTATATTTTCCTACTTTATGGAGCAAAGACACTAGGATACGAGTTTTCAAGGAATTGATGGTAGCCAGTTTACGACTTGATTACGATTCCGCTACATCTTTCCTCGAATGGACTCAATTTAGATTTTTGGCTTTGAACTTTAAAAGAAAACTCAACCCAAGTCAAGAGGAGATCAGCCCAAGCCCAATTCCGTAGTGCATTGACCAAAGACTAAGGCATAGGATTCCGTGCCTAAGATGAAAAGACGGAAAATTCCATTTACACAAAAACCCGATCGGATTGCATGATACCCGATCGGGTATTTCTGCAGGAAGACGTTACTTGGCTCTTCTTCAATCCGAGCTTAAATGGGAGGTTTAATGCTTTGACTAGGGTACGAATTAGCAAGAGGATCAGCAGCCATGCAGCCTTATAAAAGCCAATGATCATTACACACAATAATCATCTTTTATCTTTATCTAATATATCTTTTTATCATCAACTTTTACAATAATCTAATAATCTATTATCATTTCTTTTAGCACACTTTCTTACAAGTTGTTATAGTTTTCTTAGTATTTCTATAGTGTTTACTTAGCTTTAGTTATTGGGTATTTGTTCTTACTTTCATTCTTATATACTCTTGTTCCAATTCGGTAATTCTCTAATCTTGATTTACTATGCAATTTTAGTCATCATGAATTATAACCTCACTAGTATCATCTTTATAATATTGTTGTTGTTAAGAAATCAACCTAAAATTAATCTAGTTAAAACCAAAACATTGTTTAGCATGTCACATCATAATATACCTAATCATATAATTCTAAAATTTGTCATTAGAATCATTGTTAACATAATCACCATGATCACTTTAGTATTTATATTTCATAGTCTAATTTCATATATCTTTTTCTTATTAATCTACTTAATCACATAATCACATAGATTAGATTAAATCTAATATTGTAAAATTATAATCGTGTAAATAAAATAAATAGAGTTGTAATATTTGAAATGATTTACGAGTTAAATGAATTATAAGAAGAGTAGTTACCAATTGAACCATCTAAATTGTTTCTTCCTTTGGTCGTGTCAAATTCTATAACTTTGTTTAGTGGCCATAAACAATTGTTTGTATTAGTCATTTCTATCTTTATGACGAGAGTTGAGATAGGAATTAGGACTATCAATAGGGGTTTAGTGACTTAACCATGCTGAAAGGACGTTAGGACCCACTAAAAGGTCGGTACGAATCCGGAAGGAATATACCGCTACAAGGCCTAGACAATCATAAGTAATTCTAATATTGGTATCTATGAGACTTTGAATGAGTTTTACATGTATTTCTCTTTCACTATATCAACTTGATTAGTTAGTTTACTTTATCGTTTTAAATAGTTTATTTCATTGTCATTTTATTTCTATTATTAGATAGTTTATTTTACCGCATTAGATAATTTATTTCGTTGTTATCTAGTTAGTTTACTTTATCGTCTTTACATTCTCGTTCCTAGTTAGTTTATTTCATCGTCTTTTTATTTCCGTTCTTAGATAGTTTACTTTATTTTTATTGTCCTGTTTATTAGTTTAGTTAGTTATATTTTTAATATTTTCATTTAAATACCGTCTTTAGTTAGAAATTAGTTGTCAATATTCAGATCAGAGGACTTCCCCGATCGGGTACGTGACAACCCGATCGGGTAAGTAGTCTGTTCTGGGTTTTTATTTTGCAATTTACATATTTGTTCTTACATATCGTCATTTATATTCTTGTCATTTTATTTTATGTTAATAGTTCAGACAAACAACTCAAGTGACTCGATTTTAAATGAAAACCAATCCATAACAATTCATAAGTAACACATACTCCCTGAGGATCGACACCCTACTTCCCTAATTACATTCCTTATGTTGTTAGCCTAGTCCGGGTAAATTATTTTTGTTTCAGGACCGCGACAGAACCGATCAAATTTTGGCGCCGTTGCCGGGGAGCACGGTTTTGTTTATTTATGTATTGTTGGTTTTTGTTTATTCTACCATTTTTAGGTGCAACCGTACCTAATTCATTTCTAACTTTCTCTTTTGTGTTTTTCTTGTAGGTTGATAAAATGGTGCTAACTAGAGAAGATCCAAGGTACCGGGTTTTTGAGCTTGCCAGTGGGATCCTTAGGGTCCATTTGACTTTGATTGCTCTCATCGAGGGTAACCAATTTAGAGGAAAACCAAACGAAAACCCGTCTCATCATCTTCAAACCTTTTGTGAGTTTTGTCAAAACGTAGTGAGGGAGGGAATCACCCAAAATGAAATTAGAGAAACACTTTTTCCTTTATCACTAAAGGGAGAAGCCAAATGGTGGTTCACCCGTCGCTTAAAAGAAGCCACAAGACCTATGCAGTGGGAAGAGATTGTCGTCGCTTTTCACCGTAGGTTTAGAACCAATTTGTCAACCCTATCAACTAAATCACAAAATGAAAGAGGGGAAGGTTCGCAAACCAATGGAGGAGAGCGAAAGAAGAGTCGAGTGGAAACTTCAATTGAAGTTGACACTACAATTTCCTTAGCTAGCCCCAATCAATCCAATGAAACCACCCTGAAAAGTACATTATATTAGTCCCAAAGCTTTCAATCCATTTACCTCAATTACAACACCATGTGAACTTTGTGGTGGGATAGGGCATATACCTCAACGATGTGGGAACAAACTTACAACTTTAAACCCTTTCCACCCACAAGTTCATCAAACCCAACTTACTCATACACCACAATACCCACCTTTTCAAAATGGTCTAGTAGATGTCAAGTTAAGGGAGATAACCCAAACCCAACATAACATGAGCTCTTACTTTCTTTCTAGCCTAAACTCAATCAAATCAGCCAATCTATCTCTCCAAAAGAGAGTGGAGGAGTTGACCCCATCGAGTTCTAGTCATAATACCCAAGAGAGAGACGTGCCATCAATTGTCACAATTGACATGATTAGTGACAAACCTTGTGATCACCCTCTTGGGAATGGGAAGAGTAAGGAGACAATTTATAGGTTACCCCATGAACTTAGCAACAATCCAACGCTATCCAAACCAACCAAAGCCCTTACACATGAGGAGACATCTCGTCTCGAAGCTTTGCTCATGTCAATGATAAAAGCACAAGGGAAATTGGAAGACATGATTGAAGAGGCAAATTTGGCAACAAACAAAGCTTTTTCAAAGTTAGAAGAAAGGATTGACATGATATCTATGGAAAAAGAAGCAACCAAGGATAATCACAAGGAACCTAACCTTGAAGAAGGGAAGATCCTCATTCCCTCCAAACTTAAAGATCCAGGTTGTTTCAACATCTCGTTCACAATGTGTTTTCATAAGGTAAGAGGTGCATTATGCGACTTAGGAGCTTCAATTAGCGTCATGCCTTTTGATGTCTATCATGAACATTGCCCCATGCAAATGAAATTCACTAGTACTAGCCTCCAACTTGCCGATGGATCTATGCATACTCCGGCAGGAATTGTGGAAGATGTCCCAATACGGATTGGGTACTTCCTCGTCCCCGTCGATTTTTATGTAATATATTTAAAGGGAGAAAGGGATGACCATATCCTATTAGGGAGACCCTTCCTAAACACGGTTGGAGCATGTATTGATGTGAAAGGAGAAAGGATCACGTTTGAAATAGGTGGATCGTGTGCCACCTTTGACAAAAAGGGGGATGTGTTGAGCGTTGGGGATGACGACCTCGAGGCTTTCAAAGCTGCGGAGGAATGACAAGATTGCCATTGGTGCTGGCAAAAAGGTAAATGAGGAAACTTCAAGGATGAATCCAGCTACTAGGAGCTAAAATCCCCTCATAAGGCTTAAGGGGAGATAGAACAACAAGGTCTAGCATGACTCAAAATGCGCTTGTCGGGAGGCAACCCGTCTTTTTCTTTTCTTTTTCTTTATGCATTCTTTTTCTTTTACTTATTAGACAATGATTTTTATTTTGGACTATCTTATTTGGACTCTAGTTTTGGATTTTATGTTGTAATAGTTAGAAACATTTTCTTCGTTTTACTTGTTATTTTGCATATTTCGTCAATAGATTTTCGTACTTAGAATCGGAGGACCTATTGAGACAAGACGAAGCTATCCTTGGCACAAGTTGTCAAGATCACTAAGGTTATCAAGTATGTGCAAGGACATAGCCAAAAGGTAAGAGCAAGTGGCAAAGAAAATAGACACAAAATCTGGAGCAGCAGGTTTCCCCGATCGGGTTCATGTCTACCCGATCGGGTAAATGGTCTGTTTTGTGTTTTACTCTATTTTCTTCTATAAAACCCATTTGCTACCCTTTTGCTTGCTACCTTATACCCGTGTTCTTCAATCTAAAAGCTAAAATTTTCTCAAAACCCTCAATTCTTTGTCTATTCTTGCAAAATTTGTTCCTATAGTTCATCAAGGGCAACTACTAATCATCATCAAGTAAGTTATTTCTACTTTAGTTGCTTCAATCTCTCTATATTTTTCAGAAATCCAACATAAACAAACCCTAACTCCAATTTGGGGGTTCTTGATTTTGATTGTAAAACTTGTTTAATTTGGATTTCTAATGATTCTTACATGCTATAGAGTGAATTTTAGTGATTAATTAGGATGACTACTTTGATTTGGATGTTTATTTACTAATTTGGATGCTCATCTTTACTTTATGCTAAGAACTTTTGTTTAAGTGATAGTGTGATGCTTGAATTCATGCCTTATACTATGCACTTATGATCTTGTGATGTTAAGTTAGCATTGGTACCTTTAGGTAGTAGCCAAATTCATTCAAGTATATATTGCTCACCTAATTAACATATTGCTATGCTTATAACATCCATTTGTGCTTAAAAGATAGCATGACAATGTTTTACTAGGGTCACTATACTTGGATTTATGCTTAAAGCTTAGTATTCTAACACTTATGCTATCCACTTGTGTTTACAAATGAAGTGTTTTAATACTAGTTATTTGTAGAAAATGGCACCTTTACTAAGGAAATCAAAGAGGGCAAGAACCTCCACTCAAGGACAGAGTAGTAGATCACAAGAGGAGGATATTGAAATGCTTGATGCTAATGAACAACCCGAGAATCAAGGGAATGCTATGCATGATCCTAGCTTCCCGGATGTACAATTTAGCTCACCTGAGCAATGGCAAAAATGGTGCGTACTTAAAAGCAAAGGTATGAGGGCTACCAAGTTCCTCAATGTTTCTTCTTTACGGCATATGAAACTTCTTGAGCATGTTAAAGTGTTATTTAGGGGTCTAAGTATGACTGCTAGCATGAACTTTAGCTATGAGACTTTCCCCCAATTAACTCTTGAATTTTTGAGCTCTTTCGAGTTGCATCGGTCTAGAAATAGAAACACTATGGCCCAAGTTCGGTTTCGTTTGTTCAATGATGATTATAGTATGAACTTGGAGAACTATGCTGGTTATTTTGGTCTCACCACTGCAAACACTGTTATCTCACCTCCGGAAAGCTTTGATGTTAGCCTGCTTTGGAGTGCTATTTCGACTTACCCCGTCTCTCATTGGGACCATGTCCCACACCAACATATACATCATCCCGCCATTAGAATCTGGCAAAGATTTATGGGATGGACCTTTTTGGGTCGTGCTGAACCTCATTTGGTGAGACGAGTAGAGTTAGAAATGTTAGGAGGATTTTTGAATGTGGATGGTGATGTACCATGGTCTGTTAGTATACCGTATCATTTTGCTGTTCAGTTGAGCAAAGCTGTTAATCCTAAGAACACAGCCATTGTCTATGGAGGTCTTATTACTCACTTAGCTATGCGAGTTTGTGGCTTTAAACAAGCCACCACCAACCTTCGGGCATTGACTACACCTCCCAACGAGATGGGAAATGGGTTAGATTATGCATACTTTGTTCAGCTCAACTGGTTTCGTGCTTCTCACCCCCATATGATTTGGAGGATCGCTGGCCGTGATTCGGTCAAGTTGACCGCCGAAGAAGAGCAAATTCCAATCCTTCGGCAGCGACCTCCACTTCAAGAGGGTGAGGCTATCTTACCTCGACCTACCTACTACCTTCCTGTTGGGGATATTACTCCCATTGACCCCCCTGTTCATCTTAGATCCAGCCGCCCTGAGGTTGGATCATCCTCTCACTCGACCCATGCTGAGGGCGATGTAGCCGCCATGTTTGAAGCTTTAACATTGTCTGTCAATAGAATTCAGTCCGACCAGCAGCTTGCTTTGCACCCCATATATGACCACTTTGCTAGGCAAGGTGTGATTCGACCCGAGGGCCCCCACCCGTCTTTTTATACTTGGCCCGAAGGGAGGTATGGTGCTGCTTATGGTGCAGGTGTGCCGCGAACCGGACCAGATTATTGTGGAACCGACTATGGCGTAGAGAGGTTTGGAGGGTATGGAGGTGATTTTCCTGATCACCAAGTGGAGGAGTATCAGACCTTTGGAGCCAGCAACCCAACCGGGATCTTTTCTTCTCGTGGTAGTTATCATTCTGCAGATGATACCCACTATGCAGATGCTTCTGGATCCGAACCCGAGCCACCTCCTTCTGGGAGGAGAGGCCATGGCTGGTGGCCTTTGTGATTTGATGATGAGTTCCCCTTGATTATACTAGCTTGGGGGAGGCTAACCATTTTGTAAGAATTTTATTTCTTTTATTTTCTTTATTTTTCACATTTTTAGTTTTCTTTTTAAGCCCCTTTTCCCATTCGAATTTCATATTATTTCTCTGTTACATGTGCTATTAGCCGTTTCTCGGTTTGTTTCTGTTATAATTACATGCACATTGAGGACAATGTGAAGTTTTAGCTTGGGGGAGGATTTGCATTTAGGAAATGCATTTAGGATTGCATTTAGATTTTTAGTTTTCTTTTTAGTTTATTTTCTTTTTATTTTCTTAGTTTCTTTTTAGTTTATTGAAAAATCGAAAAAAAATACAAAAAGAAAAGATCGTTTCCATCTTACATTTCTCATTTTATAGTTTTTATAAGCTGATGTTTCATTATGTTATGAGGAATTGTGCATTCATGGGGATGTCTTGTACACAGTAGATAGGAAATTGCATTTGGACTTAATTAAGCTTGATCTTGACTTTGGCAAGCTACTCATATTGTAAGGTAGAGCCTCCAGTGGTCGGTACATCTGAACCCGATCCCAGTTTAGGAGTGAGTAGTTTCTCCTTATAGTCTGTGTTACATCAAAACGCATAAGTATGGTTTTTATTCCATTTTCTATAAGTATTACTGTCATGATCTACATTTTGAAGCCATTCAATCTCTTGTTCACCTTTCACAATAAACACCCTTCTTTCTAGCTACATTATAGTATTGCCTACCTTTGTTGAGCTAGTGACCAACCATTTGTGTAGGGGTGTTCTGTGCTTTTGCGATGTTATGATAATGCCACCATTTGGTGAGATCTTGCCTCGGGATTACTGATTCCCGGGTTGGGTGTAAAAGAGAAAGAGAAAAAAAAAAGAGCTTTGAAAAATTATGGAAAAAGAAAAATGAAAAATGAAATTGAAAGCTCGGAAGAAAAAAAAAAGAAAAAAAAGAGAAAAAAAGAAAAAGAGGAAAAACCCTTCCGTGAAATGTAAAGAAAGAAAATTATGGGAAGTTGTATCTTGATTCTAATCTTTAATAAGCCAATAAGCTACTTTTGGCTTTGACTATTATCGATGGGAATTGGTATGATTTGGATTGAGTATCCACTACACATTTGGTTATTACTAGCTTGACTTTAAGCTCCACATGACCAAATTCATTTGTCCACTTTCTTACCCAAATTTCCCAAGCCTCTTCTTTACTTTACTTGTGCTTCTTACATTATAATTTGATCATGATTAGTTTTACTTAATGATTTCGGATTGTCTACCATACTAGACTGCGGGCACATTCTTATAAGTTGTAGATAGGTGAGTGTCACTTCAAATTTAACCCAATATTTCCTATTTTTAAAAAAATTTGAGTGATGAGTGTACCGTGAGAGTCCATTGTCAAAAAGATCATGCAAGAGCTGAAAAAGTCCGAAGAATATTTTCTATGTTGCGCCGTTATGTAAATCTCAACCATGTTTCGCATTTTTCTTTCGCCCTTGTTGCTGTGGGTTTATGATTCATCTACTTGTAAGAGCTTACTTTTTGAGATTTGTATGATAGATTGATCATCGTCAGCTACCCTTGTCCTAGTTATGATTGTTATGATTGCTTGAGGACAAGCAAGGGTTTAGCTTGGGGGAGTTTGATAAGTGATATTTTGTATTGATTTATCCCCCGTTTTAGCTCGATTTCTATACGATTTATGCACTTTGTTAAGTGATTAACGAGCTAATACTGCTATTCTAGTTGTTTTGCGTGTTTTGACTCGTTTTATAGGAAATGAAGCGGTTTTGCTATATTTTCCTACTTTATGGAGCAAAGACACTAGGATACGAGTTTTCAAGGAAATTGATGATAGCCAGTTTACGACTTGATTACGATTCCGCTACATCTTTCCTCGAATGGACTCAATTTAGATTTTTGGCTTTTAACTTTAAAAGAAAACTCAACCCAAGTCAAGAGGAGATCAGCCCAAGCCCAATTCCGTAATGCATTGACCAAAGATTAAGGCATAGGATTCCGTGCCTAAGATGAAAAGACGGAAAATTCCATTTACTCAAAAACCCGATCGGATTGCATGATACCCGATTGGGTATTTCTGCAGGAAGACGTTACTTGGCTCTTCTTCAATCCGAGCTTAAATGGGAGGTTTAATGCTTTGACTAGGGTACGAATTAGCAAGAGGATCAGCAGCCATGCAGCCTTATAAAAGCCAATGATCATTACACACAATAATCATCTTTTTATCTTTATCTAATTTATCTTTTTATCTTTATCTAATATATCTTTTTATCATCAACTTTTACAATAATCTAATAATCTATTATCATTTCTTTTAGCACACTTTCTTACAAGTTGTTATAGTTTTCTTAGTATTTCTATAGTGTTTACTTAGCTTTCGTTATTGGGTATTTGTTCTTACTTTCATTCTTATATACTCTTGTTCCAATTCGGTAATTCTCTAATCTTGATTTACTATGCAATTTTAGTCATCATGAATTATAACCTCACTAGTATCATCTTTATAATATTGTTGTTGTTAAGAAATCAACCTAAAATTAATCTAGTTGAAACCAAAGTATTGTTTAGCATGTCACATTATAATATACCTAATCATATAATCCTAAAATTTGTCATTAGAATCATTGTTAACATAATCACCATGATCACTTTAGTATTTATATTTCATAGTCTAATTTCATATATCTTTTTCTTATTAATCAACTTAATCACATAATCACATAGATTAGATTAAATCTAATATTGTAAAATTATAATTATGTAAATAAAATAAATAGAGTTGTAATATTTGAAATGATTTACGAGTTAAATGAATTATAAGAAGAGTAGTTACCAATTGAACCATCTAAATTGTTTCTTCCTTTGGTCGTGTCAAATTCTATAACTTTGTTTAGTGGCCATAAGCAATTGTTTGTATTAGTCATTTCTATCTTTATGACGAGAGTTGGGATAGGAATTAGGACTATCAATAGGGGTTTAGTGACTTAACCATGCTGAAAGGACGTTAGGACCCACTAAAAGGTCGGTACGAATCCGGAAGGAATATACCGCTACAAGGCCTAGACAATCATAAGTAATTCTAATATTGGTATCTATGAGACTTTGAATGAGTTTTACATGTATTTCTCTTTCACTATATCAACTTGATTAGTTAGTTTACTTTATCGTTTTAAATAGTTTTTTTCATTGTCATTTTATTTCTATTATTAGATAGTTTATTTTACCGCATTATATAGTTTATTTCGTTGTTATCTAGTTAGTTTACTTTATCGTCTTTACATTCTCGTTCCTAGTTAGTTTATTTCATCGTCTTTTTATTTCCGTTCTTAGATAGTTTACTTTATTTTTATTGTCCTGTTTATTAGTTTAGTTAGTTAGATTTTTAATATTGTCATTTAAATACCGTCTTTAGTTAGAAATTAGTTGTCAATATTCAGATCAGAGGACTTCCCCGATCGGGTACGTGACAACCTGATCGGGTAAGTAGTCTTTTCTGGGTTTTTATTTTGCAATTTACATATTTTTCTTACATATCGTCATTTATATTCTTGTCATTTTATTTTATGTTAATAGTTCAGACAAACAACTCAAGTGACTCGATTTTAAATGAAAACCAATCCATAACAATTCATAAGTAACACGTACTCCCTGAGGATCAACACCCTACTTCCCTAATTACATTCCTTATGTTGTTAGCCTAGTCCAAGTAAATTATTTTTGATTCGGGACCGCGACAGAACCGATCAGACAACCCTCGCGAATGCGGAAATATAAAACAATACAAGCATGTGAATTATATAGCGGAAATACGATAGTTTTAAAAACTTTTATACATGCAAGATAGATAACACGAGGAGTGTCAAAATATTACAACTAAGTACGAAATACAACAAAGAGACGGGGTCTCTCAAAATGTTAGCAAAGAACAAGTGTTTAGCAAAACTAGCTTAAATCGTCTAGAGGTGAAACTTCCAGGGACAACGCCCGAACCCAAAATACCACAAGCAAAAAGCCATCCAATCAAGCAACCTGTTCATCCATGAAAAACATGAACGCCACAGTCAGTGGGGAGTAACTCCGGGTTCTCCGAGCCATATCACATTAAACGTACATAGAAGGAAATACAAAAGTAGAGCATGCATACATATAGATATACATGTGAGATACGATAAGAATAGATAGGACATTCAATATATAATGATAAGAGCATATGAAGTACAATCCTTAACCATCATGCTAAAGATAGACTCGGGGAAGACACTCTTAGGCAACCGAATACGCTCACTAGGGCTTACATCTCACCGTTAGCGGTATAAGGTTGATAAGATTGAGACTCGACAAACAAACCATGCCAAGTCATGCGATGATCACAATAAATCCATCATATTATCATTCATTCACAAACCAATACATTGACGATGCCAAGTCATGCAATGACCATGATTACAATCATGAAATCACGCATTCAAAGACAACGACACAAAGACGACATCTCTCACGGTAAATGAAACGCACTAGCACCGTGTACATGGCAAGTATGATTAAAAGGAATCCACGAGATCACATTTCCCTGAACGCATACACGATCACATTTCGTATATGTAGACTAATTTCCTACTGGTAGGAACGATAATAATAAGGGTCCTAATCTAAACCTGGCCAGATTCTCGGAATCACATTTTTCGATTCGACATGCGATGACATTTCGCATCCAAGACTCGGTCAATCAATGACGCCGAGTATCCCAAATTCGGTTGAGCAATTCACGGAAGAGGCGGAAAGCAAATAACACCACCTCGCAAATACACAACATTTGACGGCCGGGTCGATCAACACAGAGCGTTCGCCTCCCAACAACTTCGTCGTATGCCCACTAACACATGCATTTAAGCAGTAGGATACCTCCCCGTTCCAACATTCCAGCCTTACGAACGTGGAGGTAGCCAAGGGAATGAGATTACAAAGCACAAGACAAAATAGTGCTCAAACCGTATCATTTGTAAAAACCGACTCAAAGTGGGACATACCAAAAACCGTCACCAAGCATGAGAATAGGGCATTATATAAATATAAATATGATAAACATGAATCAATACATGATACATAAGCATTAGACCAAGTTTAAGAAGCATAATAAATAGGAAACATAGATACTTCTCCAAAACAACAAGTTTGGAAACTAACTAAAACAAGGGTTCACTTAAAACTGTCATAACTAGAGTTCTAAATATGAAAATACAGAAATTCCAAGTTGAGGTGATAGCTTATCCTCTTACGGTTCCAACGATAGGTCACAAGCCTAAAACAAGCAAGTAACGAAGGAGATATGATCATTTTACGAAAAGGGGTCAGTGCAATGAAAATGCACAAGTCACGACCGTGACTTGTATTTCACGCCCGTGAAACACTCTGTTATGCATGGGTAAATGATCAGCCACTATTTCACGCCCGTGACTTGAGTTTCACGACCGTGACTTGAGTCTAGACAACTCCAATTTGTTCTAAACTCAACCATCATCAACTATTATCATAAATCATCACTTCTCATATCAATTCTCATATCAATTCTCAACAAACAACAAGTATCATCATCAACAATCATCAACTAACAACAATCATCATCAATAACATGAATCCTAAGCTTTCTAATCGTATTCTAAATACGAATTCTAACATAGAAGCATGTAAAACACGTAAATGATATCGAGTAACCCTTCACCGTTACCTTTTCGCGTCTTTAAACGGTTTCTAAACCTTCCTAGTCTCCACCTACATACAATTAGATAATAAAAGATGAATATCATTCACCTTGAGAAAGACGGATAATTTAAAAAGCGAGAAAGACGGTAATTTTATTACCAATACGGATAGAGGAAGCTAAGAGGGGAAGAATAAGATGAACTTACGTGAATTTGAGCAAGAAACGAATGAGATACGATGATTATAAGATCGGATCAAAGATGGAGGCAAGGGTTTTGATGGTTTCTTACTGATGAAGAAATGTGTTGTGTTTGTGAATGAAAAATAGGTTAAGTGGTAGTATGAGATGTATAAGGAAAAAGTCAACAAAAGTCAAAGTCGCCTTAAGACGGGATTCACATGAAATCTCGCGAAAATTCCAAATACGAACTCGAAAATTCTAAATTCGTCTCGGAAAATTAAATTCCAAATTAAAACTAAAATTCGTTGAAAAGTATCCGTAAAATATTTTTACTATTTAAAATAGGGTACATTTGCGGGTGTTACACTTTTCTCCCACAAATTCGCCAAACTCAACCCACTAATTCACCTCATACAATTCCACACTCATCCTTTAAAAATGATCATGTGATAGCAAACGTAGATGTTAAGTTAAGGGAAGTAATCCAAGCCCAACATAATATGTACATACTCATACTTCTTTTCTAGCTTAAACTCACTCAAATCAACCATTTTATCTCTCCACAATAGAGAAGAGGAGTTGACCCCATCGAGTTCTAGTCAAAACACCCAAGGGAGTGAAGTACCATCGATTGTCACAATTGACATGATTAGTGACAAACCTTGTGATCATCCTCTTGGGAATGGAAAGAGTAAGGAGCCTATCTTTAGGTTACCCCATGAACTTTGCAACAATCCAACACTAGCCAGACCAACCAAAGTCCCTACACATGAGGAGACATCCCGTCTCGAAGCATTGATCATGACATTGATAAAAGCTCAAGGGAGATTAGAAGAAAGAGTTGTTCAAACGACAAAAGCAAATGATGAAGCTTTCTCAAGGTTGGAGGCACGGATTGGCAAAACATCTAGGCAAAAAGAAGCAACCAAAGACTCTCGCAAGGAACCTACCCTTGAAGAAGGGAAGATTATCATTCCTTCCAAACTTAAAGATCCAGGTTGTTTTAACATTTCTTTCACGATGTGTTTTCATAAGGTCAAAAGTGCATTATGTGATTTAGGAGCCGCTATTAGCGTCATGCCTTTTTCCTTCTATCATGACCATTGTCCAATACAAATGAAGATCACTAATACCAGCCTTCAACTAGCCGTTGGATCTATGCATACTCTGGCAGGAATTGTGGAAGATGTCCCCATACAGATTGGACACTTCCTCATTCCCGTTGATTTTTATGTCATATTTTCAAAGAAAGAAAGGGACGACTATATTATATTAGGAAGACCCTTCCTAAATACGGTTGGAGCTTGTATAGATGTGAAAGGGGAAAAGATTACGTTTGAAATAGATGGATCAAGTGCCACCTTTGATAAAACGGGAATGTATTCAGCGTTGGAGATGGTGACCTTGAAACCTTCAAGGCTTCGAAAGTGTATTCGCATTAAGTTGCCATGGGTGTTGGCAAAAGGTAAATGAGAAAAATTCGAAGAAGAATCCAGCTACAAGGAGCTCAAATCCCTTCATAAGGCTTAAGGAACGATAAAAACACAAAGTATAGCATGACTTAAAAATGCGCTTGTCGGGAGGCAACCCGTCTTTCTCTTTTCATTTTCTTTATGCATTCTTTATTTTACTTATTAGACAATGATTTTGATTTGGATTATTTTATTTGGATATTTCTTTTTGGATTTTGTGTTGTAATAGTTAGGAACAATTATCGTTTTACTTATAATTTACATTTAGAAATGCATGTTTAGTTAATAGTTTTTCGTACTTGGAATTGGAGGATTTATTGAGACAATAATGAGCTATCCTTGGCCCAAGTTGCCAAGATTACAAAGGTTAGTAAGTATGTTCAAGGACATAACCAAAAGGTAAGGGCAAGTAGCAAAGAAAAAAGAATCAGAAACCGGACCAGCACACTTCCCCGATCGGATCCGTGTATACCCGATCGGGTAAGTTGGCTGCTTCGTATGTTGCTCTAATTTCTTCTATAAAGCTAGCACATTACCCTTTAGTTGCTGCCATATACCCGTGTTCTTCAATTTCAAAGCTCAATTTCTCTCAAAACCCTCATTTCTTGGTTTTTTCTTACAAAATTTGTTACTATAGTTCATCAAAGGCAACTTCTAAGCATCATCAAGTAAGTTAATTCTATTTTAGTTTCTTCAATCTCTCTATTTTTCAGAAATCCAACATGAACAAACCCTAACCCAAATTTGGGGGTTCTTGATTTTGATTGAAAAACTTGTTTAAATTGGATTTCTAATGCTTCTTACTTGCTATAGAGTGAATGTTAGTGATTAATTAGGATGATTACTATGATTTGAATGCTCATATGCTAATTAGGATACCCATCTTTACTATATGCTAAGAACCTATGCTTAAGTGGTAGTATGATGCTTGAATTCATGCTTTATACTATGAACTTATGATCTTATCATGTTAAATTAGCATTAGTACCTTTGAGTAGTGGCCAAACTCATAATTCAAGTGTATGTTGCTCATCTTAGTGACATATTGTTATGCTTAAGGAAATCCATTTGTGCTCAAAAGATGGCATGATAATGTATCATTAAGGTAGCTATGCTTGAATTTGTGCTTAAAGCTTAGTATTATAACACTTATGCTATCCAATTTGTGTTTATAAATGAAGTGTTTTAATACTAGTTATTTGTATAAAATGGCACCTACAATAAGGAAATCAAAGAGGGCAAGAACCTCCAATCAAGGAGAATGTAGTAGAGCCCAAGAAGAAGACAGAGAAATGCTTGAAGCAAATGATCAACCCGAAAATCAAGGAGAAGCTAGGGATGATACTGACTTTCCGGATGTAGAATTTAGTTCACACAAGCAATGGCAAAATTGGTATATTCTTAAAAGCAAAGGTATGTGGGCTACCAAGTTCCTCGATGTTTCTTCTTTAAGACATATGAAGCTTTATGAGCATGTTAAAGTGTTATTTAGGGGTCTAGGTATGAATGCTAGCATGAACTTTAGTTATAAGACCTACCCTCAATTAACCCTTGAATTCTTGAGCTCTTTCGAGTTACATAGGTCTAGGAATAGTACCACCATGCCTCAAGTTCGGTTTCGCTTGTTTAATGATGATTATAGTACGAACATAGAGATATTTGCAAGACAATTTGGTGTCACTTATGAGGACACTGTTACCTCACCTCCAGAAGGCTTTGATGTTAGCCTGGTTTAGAACACTATTTCGACTTACTCTGTCTCACGTTGGGACCATGTCCCACACCAACATATCCATCATCCCGCCATTAGAATCTGGCAACGATTCATGGGATAGACCTACTTGGGTCGTGCTGAACCTCATTTGGTGAGACGAGTGGAGTTAGAAATTTTAGGAGGATTTTTGAATGTGAATGGTGAAGTTTCATGGTCTATTAGTATTCCGTACTATTTTGCTGTTAAGTTGACTAAAGCTATTAATCCTAAGAACACTGCCATTGTCTATGGAGGTCTTATCACTCACTTTGCTATGCGAGTTTGTGGTTTTAACCAATCCACCACTGACCTCCAGGCATTGACTACACCTCCCACCGAGATGGGAAATAGGTTGGATTATGATTACTTTGTTCAGCTTAACTGGTTTCGTGTCTCACACCCCCATTTGATTTGGAGGATGATAGCTGGCCGTGATTCGGTCAAGTTGACCGCCGAGGTAGACCAAATTCCATTACTTAGGCAGCGTCCTCAACTTCAAGTGGGTGAGGCTATCTTACCCCGACCTACTTACTTCCTTCCTGTTGGGAATATTACCCCCATTGACCCCCCTGTTAAGTTTAGATCCCGCCGCGCTGAGGTAGGATCATCCTCTCAATCGACCCATGCTACGGGCGATGTGACCGCCATGTTTGAAGCCTTAACCTTGTCCGTTAATAGAATTCAGTCCGACCAGCAGCTTGCTTTGCACCCCATTTATGACCACTTTGCTAGGCAAGGTGTGATTAGACCTGAGGGCCCCCACCCGTCTTTTTATACTTGGCCCGAAGGAGGGTTTTGGATTACTGTGGAACCGACTATGGCGTTGAGAGTTTTGGAGGGTATAGAGGAGATTTTGGAGATCACCAAGTAGAAGCGTACCAGTCCTTAGGAGCCAGCAACCCAACCGGGATCATTGCTTCTCGTTGTAGTTATTATTCTGCAGATGATACCTACTATAACGATGCTTCTGGATCCGCATCCGAGCCACCTCCTTCAGAGAGGAGAGGCCGTAGCTGGTGACCTTTGTGATGAGATGACATGAGCGCCCCTTGTTTATACTTGCTTGGGGGAGGCTAGACATTTTGTAAGAATTTTATTTCTTTCCTTTATTTTTCGCTTTTTTTTTAGTTTTTCTTTTTAGCCCCTTTTCCCATTAGAATTTCATCTTGTTTCTCTGTTCTATGTGCTACCAACCGTTTTTCGGTTTGTTTCTGTTATAATTGCATGCACATTGAGGACAATGTGAAGTTTTAGCTTGGGGGAGGATTTGCATTTAGAATTTGCATTTAGGATTGCATTTAGATTAGATTTTTACTTTTTAGTTTATTTTCTTTTAATTTTCTTAGTTCATTTTTAGTTTCTATTGACAAAAAAAAAAAAGAAAAAAATAAAAAAAAAACACAAAAAGAAAAGATCATTTCCATCTTACATTTCTCATTTATAGTTTTTATAAGCTGATGTTTCAACATGTTATGAGGAATTGTGCATTCTTGGGAATGTCTTGTACACAGTAGGTAGAAAATTGCATTTGGACTTAATTAAGCTTGATCTTGACCTTCGCAAGCTACTCATATTGTAAGGTAGAGCCTCCAGTGGTCGGTACATCTGAACCCGATCCCAGTTTAGGAGTGAGTAGTTTCTCCTTATAGTCTGTGTCACATCAAAACGTATAAGTATGGTTTTTATAATACATTTTGAAGCCATTCAATCTCTTGTTCACAATTCGCAAAAACACCCTTCTTCCTAGCTACATTATAATATTGCCTACCCTTGTTGAGCTAGTAACCGACTATATGTGTAGGGGTGTTCTATGCTTTTGCGATGTTCTAATAATGCCACCATTTGGTGTGAACGTGCTGTCTTGGGATTGCTGATTCCCGTGTTTCTCAAAAAGAAAAAGAAAAAAAAAAGAAAAAGAAAAAAAAAGAGCTTTGAAAAGAAATGAAAAATGAAATTGAAAGCTCAAAAGAAGAAAGAAAAAAGAGGAAAAACGCTTCCATAAAAAGAAAAAAAAGAAAAATTATGGGAAGTCGTTACTTGATTTTTCATGTTTAATAAGCCAATATGCTGCTTTTGGCTTTGACTATTGTTGATGGGAATTGGTATGAATTGGATTGAGTATCCACTACACATTTGGTTATTACTAGCTTGACTTTAATCTCCACATGACCAAAATCGTTTGTCCACTTTCTTACCCAAATTTCCCAAGCCTCTTCTTTACTTTTCTAATGCTCCTTACATTATATTATGATCATGATTAGTCTTACTTAATGATTTTGGATTGTCTCTCATACTAGATTGCGGGCACATTCTTATAAATTGTAGATAGGAGAGTGTCACTTCAAATTTGAACCAATATTTCCTATTTTACAAAAAATTTGAGTGAAGAGTGTACCGTGAGAGTCCATTGTCAAAAAGATCATGCAAGAGCTGAAAAGTTCCAAAGAATATTTTATGTGCTGCGCCGTTATGTAAATCTCAACCATGATTCGCATTTTCCTTCGCCCTTGTTGTTACGGGTTTTTGATTCATCTACTTGTAGAAGCTTACTTTTTGAGATTTGTATGATAGACTGATCATTGTTAGCTACCCTTGTCGTAGTTTTGATTGTTATGTTTGCTTGAGGACAAGCAAGGGTTTAGCTTGTGGGAGTTTGATAAGTGATATTTTGTACTAATTTATCCCCCGTTTTAGCTCGATTTCTATACGATTTATGCACTTTGTTAAGTGATTAACGAGCTAATATTGCTATTCTAGTTGTTTTGCGTGTTTTGACTCGTTTTATAGGAAATGAAGCGGTTTTGCTATATTTTCATACTTTATGGAGCAAAGGCACTAGAATACGAGTTTTCAAGGAACCGATGATAGCCATTTCACGATTTGACTATGATTCTGCTACATCCTTCCTCGAATGGACTCAATTTGGACATTGACTTTGAACTTCAAAGGGAAAACATCAACCCAAGTTAAAGGAAGACTAGCCCAAGCCCAATTACGTATTGCATTGACCAAGACCAAGGCATAGGATTCCGGGCCCAAGAGACAAAATTGGAAAAGACGGGAAAATTCATCTTGCACACTTACCTGATCGGATTTCCACTTACCCGATCGGGTATGTTTGTAGATGAGCGTTACTTGGCTCTTCTTCTACCGAGCTTAAATGAGTGATTAAATGTTTTGTCTAGGGTATGAATTCGAACGAGAGATGCAGCAGCCATGCAGCCCTATAAAAGTCAATGATCATCACAACAATTAGACATCAACTAGCATACTTATCATGAACTTACATACTTTCATACACAATTTAGAATACAATAATCTAATTGTTTATTTCTTCCTTTCATATAAGTTTTAGATTGTAGTTTATGCAATTTCTTAGTGTTTCTCTACTGTTTTAATAAGCTTTTGTTATTGGGTTGGATAATTGTTCTTTACTTTATTTCCTACATAATTTGCATTCCAATTTCGGTAATCCTCTATCCTTGATTTACTTATGCAATTTTAATCATCATGAATTATAATCTCATTAGTATTATTCTCATATTATTGTTGTTAGAAAATCAATGTAAAAGCAATGTAGTTGAAACTAAAATATTGTCTATTATGCCATCTTTTATTTTACCTAATCATATAATTATAAAAATTATCATTAGAATCATTACTAATATAATCACCTTAATCACTTTAGTATTTATATTTCATAGTTTAATTTCCTACATCTTTTTCTTATTAATTTACTTAATCAAATAACCATATAAATTAGATATATCATTATAAGATTATCATAGTGTAAATACAATAAATAGAATTGTAATATTGAAATGAGTTACTGGTAAAATAAATTAAAAGAAGAGTAGATACCAATTGAATCATCTAGTTGTTTCTTCCTTTGGTTGTGCCAAATTCTATAACTTTGTTTAGTGGCCATGAACAATCGTTTGTATTAGTCAATTTCCGTCTTTGTAACGAGAGTTGGGATGGGAATTAGGACTGCCAATAGGGGTTTAGTGACCAAACCATGCTGAGAGGACGTCAGGACCCACTAAAAGGTCGGTACGAATCCGAGAGGAATATACCGCTACAAGGTTTAGACAATCATAGTAATTCTAATGTTGGTATCAATAAAAATTTTAAATCGTTTTGCATGTATTTCCCTTTCACTATATCAATTTGATTAGATAGTTTATTTTACCGTTTTGGATAGTTTATTTTATTGTTGTTTAGTTAGTTTACTTTATCGTCATTTTATTATTGTTGTTAGATAGTTTACATTATTGTTATTAGCTAGTTTATTAGTCTAGTTAGATAGCCTTTCAAAATTGTCATTTAAATATCGCTTTAGTTAGATTTTAAATACCGTCACTTGGATCAGTATACTTCCCCGATCGGATACGTGACAGCCCGATCGGGTAAGTCGTCTGTTTTGAGTTTTACATATTGTCATTTACATATTCGTCATTTACATATTGTCATTTACATACTTGTCGTTTTATTTTAGGTTAGTAGTTTTGACAACCACCTCAAATGACTCGAACTTAAATGAAAATCACTCCATAGCAATTCATAGTTAACACGTACTCCCTGAGGATCGACACCCTACTTCCCTAATTACATTCCTTATGTTGTTAGCCTAAGTGTGGGTAATTATTTTTGTATCGGGACCACGACATAACCGATCAATATATTATTTATACCGATAAATATATTACATTCCTTATGTTGTTAGCCTCAAGTGCCGGTTACGGATCGGGCAATCCACGAGTAGCTACTTCGGGTCGATCGCTTTTGGGTCGGGGTTACGGGTCATCACGTGGCTTCGGATCAGGTGATTTCGGAACAATATAATATTGATGATAATACTGATGACTTCCGGATCATTAACCTCGTATTTTGCAATAACAGATTCATCAATGCATGCATGTATTATTTATACACGTCACTGTTTCCCAAATTAAATAATGGGGTCGACTTCGTTCTAGTACACGAAAACGGACGGTTATTGATACATATATGCTCAAAAGGGACGGTGTTTTGCTTTTTACCATCACTTATTATTGGGTTCAAAAGTTTACAACTTACCACCTATTGAGTCCGATCTTTTCAAATAACCACCTAAAATTGAAGAAACCCCTTACAATAATCCACACCTATTTTCCATTATCTTTACGGTTTTTGTTATTTATCGTCTCGCTTACGTTTTATCAACAAATGGTTATTTTCATATCTTGACTATCAAACTACCCCTCATTTATCACTAATTATTATTTATCACCACACCCCACATTTATCACTTATTACTTATTACGTTTTATCAACAAATGGTTTGGGTCAGATTCCGATCGGGTTAGATTCGGCGGGTTTGAAACTTTACCGGGTTAGTTTGGGTCGGGGAGGGTCCTTTCGGCTTTCGTGTCTGTTTCGGGAATGTTAATTGCCGTCGATCATTGCCGGGTCAAGCGGATGAGGTTATATATCGAGTCGGGCCGTTTTTGCATCACTAACCTGAAACTGATCCGACCCAAAATTAATTAGCTAGCTAGGTCGGGTTATTTAACTTAATTCGATAGAAATCTTTATTTATTATCCGAGTGATTATTAAGTATCATTTTCGGGTCGGATCACATTTAATTAGATCAAACTAATGTAATACAAAGTATAAGATATATATATATATATATATAGAGATAGGTTCTTGTGAGTCCTTCATATCTTTTGAGTCCATGAGTCCTCATCTTGGCCATTGGATGGAAGAGATGGAGGGACAAGATTAGAAATAGATGGAGGGATAAGATTAGAAGGAAAATGGATGGACAAGATGAGAACAAGATGGAGGGACAAGATTAGATTAAAATGAGTGGGGTTTAGTGAATTCCACGTACACATGACCTTGATATTGTAACAATATCATTTTGAGCCAAGTTTTTGTAACTTCAGCGTTTTATGAGGGTAACTTCAGTCATTACGAGAGTAACTTTAACCATTATTTGTGTAACTTTAACCTAATAGGTTATTTCGATTATACAAATTTGAATTTATGTAACTTAAACACTTTTTTGTGATTTTAGCATTTTTATGAGCGTAATTTCAGTTATTACGAGTGTAACTTCAACCAATATTTGTGTTACTTTAACCCAATATGTTTACAATTTATATGATACTTTAATTTGAATATTTTATATTAACTTTAAGTAAAGTTTAGGTAACTTTAGTCCTTACTAAGTGTAACTTCAATTTTTAATAGTGTAACTTCATTTTCAAATAGTTGAATTACAGTCCTTAAAAGTGTCACTTCAAGCCTTAATTGTGTCACTTCAGTCCCTAATAATGTAACTTCAGTCCATAATAGTATAACTTCAGTCCTTATAAACCCAGTACAAAATAGTGAAACTTCAGTACAAAAAAGTGAAACTTCAGTACATAAAAGTGAAACTTCAGTACATAAAAGTGAAACTTCAGTACATAAAAGTGTAACTTCAGTACATAAAAAAACGAGATCTAAAATAAATAAATAAAACATAAGAAATTTGAAAAATTAAAAAAAAAAAAAGGATAGTTTTGAGATCTGAAAAATAGAGTAACTTCAGTACAAAATAGAGTAACTTCAGTCTAAAATAAAGTAACTTCAGTACAAAATAGAGTAACTTCAGTCTAAAAACATAATCAATCACACTAAAATCATAAATAAATAAAAAAACCCAGAAAAAAAGAAAGATGAAAATAGGACAAATAACCTCAACACAAAAAAATATAAAAAATAATTCTGAAAAACAATAAAAAGTAGATAAAAATATAAAAGGAGATAAAAAACCATAAAAAGGAGATAAAAAACAAAAAATCTGAAAAGTATAAACAAAATAAAAACATAAAAAGGAGAAGAAGGCAGGGGAGGCGGCGGCAGTAAGGGGGTAGAGGCG
Source organism: Heliosperma pusillum (assembly GCA_022085475.1). Lineage (NCBI taxonomy): Eukaryota > Viridiplantae > Streptophyta > Magnoliopsida > Caryophyllales > Caryophyllaceae > Heliosperma > Heliosperma pusillum. Next base: position 8,626 of record JAIUZE010009731.1, on the reverse strand, counting down.
TCGGCGGTGGAACGGTGGCTGTAGAAGGCGGCAGAGGGGTGAAGTGGTGATGGTGGCGGCAGAAGGGGTGGAGTGGTGGCGGCAGAGGGAATGAGGTGGTGGTCGGGATGGTGAGTGAGGGAAAGGGGGAGGTGTTGTGGTGGTGGCCGGTGGTGGCGGCGGATAGGAGAGTGGCGGAGAGGGAGATGGCGGTAGTGGAGATGGACGGCGGTGGGAGCGGGAGATGCCGGCGGTGGGAGCGGGAGGAGATGCCGGCGGTGGGGCTGACCGACGGAGGAGAAGGGTGGTGGTGGGTGAGGAAGAATGGAGAGTAGTTTTTGAGGTTTTATTTTTTTGGTTTTATTTTGTGAGAATTATGAGAGAGAAGGGAGGGAGAGAGAGAGTGGGTAGATGTGAAAATGAGAAAAATGAATGGATGGAAGAGTATTTGTATTAGGGTTTGATGATGATTGGATTGGGTGTTTGTCACAATCTTGGCCTTTCATTTTGTTTTAATCTCAGCCCCTCATCCTCTTGAACCAATGGCTTGGACGATGGGGACTCATGGACTCAACAAATGAAGGTGGACTTACATGATCTCTTCTCTCTCTCTATATATATATATATATATATATATATATATATATATATATATATATTATTAGTATACGTGTGTTACTTCAAAATAACCCTAAACCCTAAACCCTAAACCCTAAACCCTAAACCCTAAACCCTAAACCCTAAACCCTAAACCCTAGACCCTAGACCCTAAACCCTAAACCCTAACCCTAAAACCCTAAACCCTAAACCCTTTTATATATAGTATATTATCGCTATTGATCAAACATCAAAAGATTGAACATCAACGGAATTAATCATATCAATTCAAACACTTTAAACAACATTCTTTCTCATTGATTATTTCATTAGGAATAACCTAGATTTTATATTACAGTACATTACATTCATCCGATATCAAATAAATAAAGATTTTAAATAATCCGGAACAATTCCGGTTAAGAGTAAAAAGCTTTTCTCACACTGCCACCAACAATCCGGAACAATATTGATAATACTGATGACTTCCGGATCATTAACCTCGTATTTTGCAATAACAGATTCAATGCATGCAAGTACACGTCTTGCATGTGGAGATAAGGTAAGACGGGTACAGCTCAACATATCTCTTACGGCATCCAACCTGCGAGTATCAGGCCGACGTGGGTAGCCAGAGGACGATGATGATGACGACGCTTGGTTGACAAGTCGTACTGATTCAAGCCTCTTAATCCAATAATCCCTTTGATGTTCAATGGATGCTTTAATCAATGGGTGATGATCAGGGGGAAGTACGGCAAGACCCTTCTCCTCATCTGCAATCAATTTTGTAAGGGTCGTCTCATTGTTGGGAAGGTTAACTTCTGCCATTGATGATGTTAATTTTTGGAGTAATTAATTAGGGTTATGTACTATTTAAAGGAGGGGTTTTGAGGCTGTATTTATAGAGGGGTTATGTGGTCATTCAGTATATAGTGGCCATGCTTATGCTGTTGTTGTTTCTGATGTTAAAGTTATTCTGTTATTGTTTATTCACGGGTTTGGACTGTAATGCAATATCTTTTAATTAAACAAAAAAATATTGAGAAATAACAACGGTTATTACTTAATAAAACCGTTGTTATTACTTTCCACGACGGTTTTACTGACTACAACCGTTGTGATAGAGTAATGACAACGGTGCGATATACCCGTTGTTATATATTTCACCCTATTTGCGCCAATATGAAAATCCAAATAAGACAATGACAACAGGTCCTTTGTTTATAACCGTTGTGGACAGTAGTAACAACGGTTGTATTCAATGAAAGAGATTAAATGAGATTGCATTACAGTAACTGCATATTACAACATTAACTGCATTGATTGTATAGGAAATGTAACTGCATACATACATTCACACATTGACTCAATAAATAACTGCATGTGAATGTATAGTGGTTTTGGGAATAGTAAATGCATGTGAATCAATGCATATGACTCAATTAATGTCTGAATCAATAAATTCAATCAATAATTCTCTATAAGTACAACTTCAATACAAGACTATCAACCATACAAAATTTCCCAACTCCAATCAATAACATCTTTGTATTCCCCCAAAATACTAACATCAACCATAAATGGCTGAAACGTTTACTAAACCATATGCTTGCATCATGGTACAAATGCCTGCTCATATTGATGGTGGATACGTTGTGTGTAAAAGCTACAAGAAACTCCGTGATACGCTTATTCGAAATGGCTACTTAATCAAGAAGATGAGGCCAAATTGGCATGGCAGGTACTTTACAGGGGAACTCGTTTTCGAGTTTGGGATGACCGATGCTCATCGTGCGTCCGCATTCAAACTGGCAAGAACGTTTGACAAGGCAGGGCATGGGCGAAAAGATTGGATTCAGAGCACGGACCACCCGCCTGGGCCATATCTATGGGTGGCTACCCCACATGACCGTCACCGTTTCCCAAATGGGTTCGACTTCGTTGAAGTGACCCAGGGAGAGCAGTGGCAAGGGTTGGTTCTGGCCGAGGCTAAGCCGATTGATGCATATGCTCTAGCGGTGGCAGCTATCCGGGAGATTTACCCAGACTCAATTTAGTTTGTTGTTGTTGTTTTTGTTTGTTTGTTGTTGTTTGGTTGTTTTGGCGCCATTTGTGTGTGGCGTCGTTTGAACTTATTATTTAATAATAATAATGTTGAAATGTTAATTGTTGTTTGACTTAATATTAGTAGTAATTAAACTAAATTTAATAATGGTCATAAGTTCAATAATACACTAATTCACAAATTCAATTCAAGTTATTCAATCGATAAAGCAAAATTAGAATTGAACTAATTCACAAATTCAATAATAAACGACATTCAGGAAATCCACAATTCAATAATAAGAATTGAACAATCTTAATAAGAAATAGTTGATAAAAATAATACCTGATTAATAAGGGAGATGATGACAGAAAGACGATTAGTGGTGCAGTATGATCGCTTTGTGATAGAGTTTTTGTGTTGCAGTACAGTCGTATTATTAGTGTTGTGTGTTTTCTTCATCTTTATTAACAAATATTGACAACGGTTATTATAAACAAACCGTTGTGATAGAGTAATGACTACGGTTAAAGTCGTCTACCCGTTGTGATTAATAAACACTATGAAAACGGTTTGTGATTAATAACCGTTGTTATAAGCAATAACAACGGGTATATTTAAAACAACCGTTGTTGTTGCTTACCTTTATTTTATTTTTTTTAATTATAAAAAGAGACAGCAATAGCATAAGCACTATACACTGCAATAATAATCAGCATAAACCAAAACATGGAGACTGTATACTGAATGACCAAAAGCTAAATAATTTGGAAATCTTCAACAATGACCAAAGCTAACAAAAGCTAAAGACAATACACTGAATGCCTACACATCTTGAACAATAATCAGAAAGATAGTTATTTAAAAAAATAGTTAATACCTCACATTATTAACCACCTCAGGATCGGGGACGTTTCTTGCCCGACATAGTTTCTTCGTTAACCCAAATACCTTCACCATGATCATCACGCATATAGATGCTTTCAATGTTATCTTGATCAGTGTCAACATCGTCGAAATAAGATACAGTGGAAGAGTGATCCATTACCTCAAACACGACATCCTGATCATTATCCCCACCATTATCGGGTGCACCCCGTCTACTCCTTATAGATAGTACAACAGACCACTTCTTATCCATAGGATCGGTGACATAGAACACTTTTTTAGCTTGGGATGCCATTATGAAAGGATCATCCTTATTATTGCCAACCTTATCCAAATTGACCAACGTAAATCCCATTTTATCCTTTCGAACACAATTGTTGTTGTTATCAACCCAGTTACATCGAAACAGAGGTATTGTGAAATCAATGTAATATAATACCAATATTTCTTGAATAACACCATAATAAAGGCATTTTCCCCAAATAGGGTTTTTATCTTTTGAAGTAGCAAAGTGCATTGCCTCAAATTCAGAACTCACACCACTATTTTGCCTTGTGCTCAACTCATCTTGCTCGCGGGTGTAAAAAGTATAACCATTAATAGCAAAACCGCTGAAAAAAGTGGCCCTGGCATTTGGACCTAAACCAAGACGTAGTAACCTAGAAGAGATGTCATCACCATACAAATTCTTATACTCCAAGACAATATTCCTAAACCACTCTCCGAACGTCTTCTTATGCTCGTTTTCAATCCACATCTCGCTCTTGTTTGGGTGATCGTATTTGAGCTCATCTTTGTGTTGTTGAATATAAGGTTGCACCTCATCTTCGTTGTTTAGCACATACGTATGTGCTAAATGTAACATGTCACGTGCCACAATTTTTTCAACCCGGCCCCTAATACATTTTCCGGTCATGCAGTCACTATGACGATTCTTTGGAACGCCAATTAACTCCTCAGGGGAGAGATGAGCATAACAATATGCAAGAGCTTCGTCTAATATAGCGCGTTCAGCAATACAACCTTCTGGACGATACCGATTAGATGTATAGTCCTTGTACACTTTCATCAATCTTTCGAAAGGATACTGGTATCTCAAGTACACGGGCCCAAGGTACAAAATCTCCCTAACCAAGGGAGTGGTCAGGTGAATCATGATAGTGAAGAAAGAGGGTGGAAAATACATTTCAAAATGACAAAGAGAGGTGACAACGAGGTCCTGCAATGAATCCGCATCATCGGGATCGATGACTTTATCGCATATGGACTGGAAGAAGAGACCGAATCTGGTAATAGCATATCGTACCTTTTCAGGTAAAATGGAGCGAATAGCCACGGATAGTAATTGTTGCATCAAAGTGTGGCAATCATGTGACTTTAACCCGGTGAGTTTTAGATCTTGCATCGATACAAGGCTTTTGATGTTGGACGAATAACCATGTGACACTTTAATTCCATTCAAGCATGCACAAAACTCTTTTTTCTCATTCCGTGAAAGGGTATAAGCTGCTGGCGGTAAAAATGTACCATTACCTCTCTTCTGTGGTGCCAACTCTAGCCTAATACCCATCATTTGCATATCTTCCCTAGCTGCGGCGTTATCCTTTGTTTTACCGGGAACATTCAGGAGGGTATTGCTAATATTATCACATACATTTTTCTCAATGTGCATGAAATCGAGGCAATGCCTGACCTCCAGGTCAGGCCAATATGGAAGTTTATCAAAAAATATGGATCTTTTCTTATACCCACGAGTAGACAATTTAGAGCCGTTCTTCTTCCCATATTTTATCTCAATATGCTTTACTTTATGATAAACTTCATGCCCACTCAAAATTCTAGGAGGTTGACGAAGTTCTTGACGTCCATTAAATGCTTTATGCTGCTTGCGATAACAATGGTCAGGATCCAAGCCCCTCCTATTTCCCAAATACACATACTTATGAGAACACTTCAAGTATTCAGACTCGATATCCTCCCCACACAAAGGACATGCCTCTTTCCCATGCACCGTATGCCCAGAAAGGTCGCCATAAGCCGGATAGTCGGTTATTGTACACAATAACATCGCTCTCAAATTGAAAGTTTCATTCCTATGTGCATCAAATACTTCTATCCCACTATCCCACAAAATTCGCAAATCATCTAAAAGAGGTTCCAAATAGACATCTATATTATTTCCAGGTTGTTTAGGGCCGGAAATTAACAACGACAACATCAAATACTTTCTTTTCATGCACACATATGGAGGTAAGTTATATATTGCCAACACTACTGGCAAAGTACTATGTTGGGTACTCATGTTTCCATGTGGGTTCATTCCATCAGTGGACAACGCTAGACGTAAGTATCTAGGTTCAATGCCGAACTCGGGATACTTAGCGTCGAACGATTTCCATTGCATACCATCTGCCGGGTGTCTTAGCTTCCCATCATTTATTCTTCCAGTTTCATGCCAAGTTAACATTTTTGAATCATTGCTATTCGCAAACATCCTTATGAATCTTGGTATCACTGGAAAATACCATAACACCTTAGCCGGGATCCCTTCCTTATCCTTATAACGCCACTCAAAACAAACCAGACAATTGGTTAAGTTTTGATATAATTTTCGATACAATAAGCAGTCATTTGGACATGCATGTATTTTCTCATATTTCATACCCACCCCTCTAATTAGTTTTTAGCCTCATATGTCTTAACGGGAAGAACATTACCATCTGGAAGCATGTCGTTTATCAAGGCTAATAAACTAGTGAAACACGTGTCACTAACCCCATTTGCCCCCTTGATATTATACAACTTCACCACAGCCGACATCTTTGTGTACTTACAACCAGGGTACAGAGGCGCTTTAGACTCACACAACTTCTCATACATGTTGTCAAGGTCATCCAAATTAATGTTGTTAGCTTCAAAAGCATTTGATTCGTCATCTTTTTCTTCATTATCTGTAGACCCAACATTCAACTTGTCTGCTTCTAACTCAACATACTCGGCAAACTCGGGATCATCAGTTATCCTTTCGTATACCTCAAGATCATTTTTTTCAAAGCTATTCTCTTCCTCTAATGATTCCCCATGAAAAATCCAACGGGTATAGGATCGACTAAAACTATACTTTTCTAGGTGAATTTTAACGTCCGGCATAACCATATACCTAATATTACCACATCTTTCACAAGGGCATGGAATACTAGAAGAACCAATCAAATTGTTCGCAACTACTTCATAAAATTCAGCTAAACCATCCTTATAGTTTGGGTCACTCATATTCGCAGCATTCATTCAAGTTCGAGTCATTTGTCTACATTCGTAATATATATAGTAAGCCAAGTAATTCAGAAAATCCAACTTAAGGCAACTAATTCACAAATAAACGAAATTCAGGAAATTAATAAAGCAAAATTATTAGAATACCTGATTAATAAGAAATAGCAGACGGAGATGATGACTGAGAGACGATCAGGGAGTATGTCTTGGTGTTTGTGGATTTTGTGTTGCAGTATAATCGCTTTGTGTTTGTGTTTTTGTGTTGCAGTACAGTATTATTAGTGTTGTGTGTTTTTTTCATCTTTATTAACAAATATTGACAACGGTTATTATTCATAGTAACTTGTTGTTATTAGTTTATATATTTACAACGGTTAACAAGGTTCTAACCGTTGTTACAACTAACAATAACGTATAACAAAATAATATCCGTTGTTATTAATTTACACCAAATTTTGCGCCAAATTAATAACACATTATAACAACGGGTTTGTTCGTGACCGGTGTTATTACTTTACCTCATTTTGCGCCAAATTAATAACAACGGATATAGATTAAACTATTGTTATTAGTTTATATATTTACAACGGTTATTTTAGTTGACCCCGTTGTTAAAACTAATAACAACGGACGAAAAATTAATACCGTTGTTATTAGGTTTAATAAAATTTCGCGGAAAAATAATTATCCATTCCACAACGGTTTTTCTTAATTTTCGTGAGTATGCGTTGTTGATGGGGCGTTGTTATTGCCTGAATTTGTAGTAGTGAACAAATACGGGACTATCCGACCCGTCACAAGCAAGACTTATTTTTTTTATAATATACGATGTACACTTCTACCTTTAAACTTCTTACTTATTTATCGATGATGTCCTCCTTCAATTTTTCATAAATGTTATCGCTTATCAAACAATCATACTTTGACTCATTCATGTCTGATCACCATACTCGATAAGATGCATCACAAATCACTTTTAATAATCACAAACTACTATTAAAAATCTTTGTTAAAAAACATGAAATGATAATGAGATTTTATAAAAGTGGTATTTATATTCGTATACTTTTTAATGGGTAAATGGGTAATTATGTGAACTAATAAGTAATTGTGTAAGTTGTCGAATAATTGAAATGCTATAAATGCGGTTTTATAGATTAACTAAGAAACAAACTTAGTAAATACAATCAAAAAGAAATTATACACATTAATATATAAAATTTAGGAGGTCATCATAGAAAAACGAAGATATACTCGGTACATCATAAAAACCAAAAAAACTCGGAAATACTAATAATAAATATTAATCCGTATTATCAATTACAGTTAGGGGTGAGCAAAACAGGATAGCCGATACGGTTTTCAAAACCGTATCGGATATCCGGCTTTTAAAATCTCAATTTTGAGTATCCTTATCCGATACGGATTTTCCGTATATCCGGAAACCGTATATCCGGTTTTTCCGTATATCCGGAAACCGTATATCCGGTTTTTCCGTATATCCGGAAACCGTATATCCGGTATCCGGTTTTTCACTTTATTATGTAAAATTTTATGTCTTATTTTTATTTTTTTTGTGATTTTAGGATTTTTCTTAATAAGTTAAAAGAGTATAAGATATTATAAGAATAAATAACTTAAAAATGTATAAAAGTAATAAGATTGAGTCAGGATATACTCGACGTTTAGTGGTTTTATGATTTTATTTTTATATTTTTATTAAAAATAGGAACCGTATCGGAAACCGTATATCCGGTTTCAAATTTTGCCGATACGTATCCGATACGGTTTTTTATAAACCGTATCGTATATACGGAAATTCGTATCGGATATACGGAAATC
>JAIUZE010009728.1:0-18255 GCA_022085475.1 Heliosperma pusillum | reverse complement strand
AGGATCAATGAAACCTTCGGGTTGTACTATGTACAATTCCTCCTCCAAATAACCGTTTAAGAAGGCGGTTTTCACATCCATCTGCCAAATTTCATAGTCATGAAAAGCGGCAATCGATAAGATTATCCGAATGGAACGCAGCATAACTACGGGTGCAAAAATTTCATCATAGTGCAATCCTTGCACTTGAGTGAAACCCTTTGCCACTAGTCGTGCCTTGTAGGTATCTGGTTGTCCTTCTACAGAATGCTTTATTTTGTAAAGCCATTTGCACTGAAGAGGCCGAGCCTTATCAGGTAAGTCAACCAGATCCCATACGTTATTCTCGTACATAGAGTCCATCTCGGATTGCATGGCTTCAAGCCATAGCTTTGAGTCGGAACATGTCATGGCACCTTTATAGGTAACGGGTTCGTTACTCTCAAGGAGTAAAACGTCATTACTCTCATTCTCCTCGACCATACCAATGTATCTGTCTGGAGGAATAGAGTGTCTACCCGACCTCCTAGGTTCCAAAGGAATATTTACCGCAACTGATGATGAAGGAACAGTTTCCTCCATTGGTTGCTCGGTTGTTGGTTCTTGAATCTCCGACAGTTCGAAGGTTCCATTACTTGTCCTATTCTCGAGAAATTCTTTCTCTAAGAAAGTCGCACTAGCCGCAACAAAAACTCGATGTTCGGTAGGCGAGTAAAAGTAATGACCAAACATCCCTTTTGGATAACCAATAAAGTATGTCTTGATCGATCGTGGGCCGAGCTTATCGTCAGGTCTCCACTTGACATAAGCCTCGCAGCCCCAAACCCGAATAAAGGACAAGTTAGGGACCATTCCCTTCCATAGTTCATATGGAGTCTTGTCTACAGCTTTAGACGGACTTCGGTTCAGTATTAAAGTAGCTGACAAAAGAGCGTATCCCCATAATGAATCAGGTACAACCGTGTGACTCATCATGGATCGAACCATATCTAGTAATGTTCGATTTCTCCGTTCGGACACACCATTCAACTGTGGCGTTCCAGGTGGAGTTAACTGTAGTACTATACCACAGCCGTTAAGGTGTTGATCAAACTCATTCGAAAGATATTCGCCACCACGATCCGAACGTAGTGCTTTAATCTTTCTATCCAGCTGGTTCTCAACCTTATTCTGGAATTCCTTGAAATTTTCAAAGGACTCACTTTTATGCTTCATTAAGTAGACATGTCCATATCTACTTAAATCGTCCGTGAAAGTGATAAAATATCTATAGCCATCTCTAGCGTTGATTGACATAGGTCCACACACATCTGTATGTATGAGTCCTAATAGGTCAGCAGCGCGCATTCCAACACCTTTGAAGGAAATGCGAGTCATTTTGCCTATGAGACATGATTCACACGTGCCAAATGATTCATAATCAAATGGAGAGATAGTCCCATTATCAATGAGCTTCTTCACGCGTTTCTCATTTATGTGTCCCATACGACAATGCCATAAATAGGTTTGGTCTTTGTCACCAACCTTTGCTTTCTTACTATTCATATGCATAACATCTGTGCTTTGATCTAAAACATAAATTCCGTTTATGGAAACTGCTTTGCCATAAATCATTTCGTTTAACGAGAAAATACAGCTATTATCCCTTATTACAAAACAAAAACCGTCTCTAACAAGTACAGAAACAGAAATAATGTTTTTAGATAAACTGCGTACATAGTAGCAGTTATTCAGCAATAACTCAAATCCACTCGGGAGCTGGATCACATATGTCCCCACTGAAACGGCAGCAACTTTAGCTCCATTCCCCACTCGTAGGTCCACATCACCCTTTGCGAGAGTTTTGATGTTTCTTAGACCCTGCAAATGATTACACAGATGAGAACCACAACCAGTATCTAATACCCAAGTTCCGAAACTTGCATGGCTAATCTCAATCATATGAATAAAAGAAGGAGAAGACATACCAACAGGAGCAACACGGCCTGCTTTGATGTCCTCACGGTACACGGGGCAGTTCCTCCTCCAATGCCCAATCTTGTGGCAATGGTGGCACTCCCCGCTACCTTCATCACTCTTTGTCTTGCCTTGTGAGCTACCGCTAGACTCACCAGGCCCACTCTTGATTTGTCCCGGCTTTTTGAACTTCGGCTTTCCTACCGTTAGGTTAGCCTGTGCCTTGCCCTTACCCTTGCCCTTGTTTGCAATCATGAGAACGTCTTGTTTCACGCTCCCACTCAATTTCAGATCACTCTCGGTCCGAACAAGAAGTGAGTGTAGCTGATGAAGACTCTTATTCATGTCATTCATGTAGTAATTGGCCCTAAAAAGGGCATACCCATCATGAAGTGAATGAAGAATGCGATCAATAATAATCTTTTCATCTATTTTGCAACCAAGTGCCTCCAGTTTCTCGACATTCTCAATCATATTGAGAATGTGTGGGCTAACAGCTTGCCCCTTCTGAAGTTTTGCTTCAAAGAAGCGACAGGTATGCTCATAGCTAACAATCCTCGGAGCTTTCGAGAACTCGTTAGAGAGCGTGGTGAAAATCTTATTCGCACCATGGGCAATGAATCGCCTTTGCAAATTTGATTCCATTGAAAAGATGAGTACGTTCTTTATCGCACCCGCCTCCATTACGAAATCTCTATAAGCAAATCGATCATCGGTACTCGCATTTGGGCCTGGGTCGACCGGTAGTGGCTCAGTCAAGTACTTGAGCTTAACGTCAGCAATGGCAGCATTAAAGATTAACTAAAAATTAACATAATAAAAGCATCAACTAAAAATTAATCAAACAATGCAAAATTAAATTGATTAATTATCCAAACCACCATTCTAATCACGTGATAATTCCGTAATTAATCACGAGATATCATTCAAATCCAATGAAAATTCATAATTAATATGAATTACAACGATATTATTTTAAACCGCTTTAAAATAATATGGTATCAATGTGAACCGCTTCACAAAAAAAAATTCCCGGTACGGTTACTGTTCACCGTCAGGAAAAACGAAAAAAAAATTTTTTTTTTTTTATTTTTTAAATAACTGTCACGGTCTTTTAGAAAAACCGGAAAAAACACAAAAAAAAACGAAAAACAGCACTGCAGGCCGAGAAAATGACGAAAATTTTTTTTTTTTTTTTTTTTTTTTTTTAATTATGTACAGCAGCCGAAACAGTGGCAAAAAAAAATTTGAACGGATGAAAAATCGATTTTGCATATATTTACTAGATCGGTACAAACTAGCAATATCTAATCATTATTAAACATTGATACCGAAAATATGAAGCACAAATTGATGTTCATCAACAATCAAACCAAATCCATTCACGTTTTAATTCAATCAGTATTGAATCCTAAACATCTACAAATTCTCATATTATCATCTTAACCTATTAAAATAATAATACAATAATCGAATGGAACAACAACAAAAATCACACGGCCAAAAAATTTGCACCGAAATTTTTTTTTTTTATTAAAATTTATGCAATTCAAATTTTTATGAAAATCATATAAAAAATTTCATAGCCCTAAAGCTCTGATACCACTTGTAGGATTAGTATCCGTATACAACCCTTTAAATCGACAGGATTATAATGAAAATTAACTTATATGATTAATAGTCATAAACAAAATTGCATAAGACGAAGAGATTAAGAAATAACATTTAGTCCTTGCGATAAAGGCCTAAGAACAAATACCAAAATAGGTATTCTCCTAATCAAAACACCCTAGATGGAACAAGATATGCCTTGAGATTGCTAGAACTCTTGAGAAACCGTTTTCTCTCCTTTTGTGAATTATGTGATGGTGGAGGCTCAACTTCTGATTAGGGTTGATCAAGAAAAAAACTAAAATAGGGAAACCAATTCCTTTATATAGTCCCCTATCACAAGGTATCCTAGTGTAATTAGGAAAAGTATTTTCTTTCCTAAAAACCCTCCATATGGCCGAAATTTTAGAGTATTATAATACTTTATTTTCGGTTCATATTTAGCTATTAATATATTGCAATTAATATCCGTCTATTATTAATTATAAATATCCGTATATTTACAATTTTACTAATTCAACATATCAGTTTATATTTAATTTAGCTTGCAATATATATGACAATTAAATATAACCTTTTATATTTAATCGCGAATTACTGTTAATTCGGCTAAACAACATTATTTAATATGTATTAAATAATTTTTTATCATCACATTGACTAACCGTTTAGTCAAAAACACTGACTAACCTTTTAGTCATATTATAAGGCATCAATATAATTATTTTCTCAAATAATCATATCTCTCGAACACATCCAATAGGTGTGACTTTTAGGGACCAGTTGATTACCGCCATCAGTATGACAATAACGTCAAACTTATCTAGCAAGCCAACCATTATTGATAAACGTCAATCAATTGATTATTATACGAAGTATACCCTGTGAACCTACAGAGATTTATTTATGTTATTGCACTAACTGTGGAGGACACTGGCTCCAACACTTCAGCTATAACTTTGGTTAAGCTTGTCAAGTTATAGTATCATCAACCATAACCTTCGCTTAACTCCAGCAAAGTTATAGTACACCACCTATAACTTTGGTTAAGCTTACCAGGTTATAGTATCATCAACCATAACCTTCACTTAACTTCACCAAAGTTATAGTACCTTCAGCTATAACTTCCACTCAACTTTAGTGAAGTTATAACACTTCAAGCTATAACTTTATACGTGCGAGGTTATAGTATCATCAACTTTAACTCTCTTCCGTCACGGGTTAGTCCTCTATAACATCATCACCGAGGGGTCGACTCCACGGCACAAACCGCCATGTCACCACAACGAGTCTTGTTATAGTACACCGCACCATAACGTCACTTTCAAAGCTATAACTCAAATAGGTATAATTAGGGTAACTTACATGCAAAGTTATAGCAACTTCAGCTATAACCTCAATGATGTAAACCAAAACCCTAATTTCTCAACATAAGCAAACCCTAGCCTCTCCCACAAGGAGAAGCCAAAACCCTAGGCCACGGCCAACCCTAGGGGCCGCGCCTCCAAAACGACGCTAGGGTTCTCGATTTGAACCCTAGTTCGCGCACCAAATAAATAATTGAAAATAGAATAACAACATAAATATTAAATGCAATTAAACATGTGAATCATAAACATAAATAACCACACAAACAATTAATCATACAATCAATCATTATATCATGTTAATAATTCACTTTCTATAAACATAATTAAAGGAAAACACCTAGTTACCTTTTTAGCGTAAAATCTACGATAAATCTTCTTCTAGAATATAACAATCTTCTTCCGGATTGTCCACGAAGCCTTCACCATCATCATCAACACGTGCCAACAATAATAATGATCCTAATTAATAATCTAGCGCATAAAACTACGAAAAGATGGAAATAAAATATAAAATTTACAACGATTGAAGAATAGATTGGCTAGGATCGATCTAGGAACGAAGATGAATGATTTATGGTGAAGAAATATGGAACAAGGGGCACGAAACCCTAGGGGATAGGCAGCCACCACACGGCACAAAGGAGAGGAAGAGAGGAGAGAATTAGGTTTAGGGTTTTCAAATAAAAGAAAGGGAAGGAGGCTAGGTTTAGCTTGGTATTTATAGAGAAGCTAATGGGCACTAGGGTTTATTTAGAAAATAGGCCCAATAAGAAATAATAAGGAGGATTTGGCCCAACAATGAAGCTATACTAACATTAGGCATAACTTAGACTAATAAAATAAGGATTTCCGAGAAATAATTAATTAATCCGAATAAAATAAATAGCGGAAATTCTAGGGTGTTACAATCCAACCCCCTAAAAAGAAGTTTCGTCCTCGAAACTGGATAGGGTAACTACCTCACTCGAAAAGATGCGGATACTTCTCCCTCATCGAAGCTTCAGTCTCCCAAGTCTCTTCTTCAAACCTCTGACTCTTCCAAATAACTCGTACCAAAGGTACCACCTTATTCCTTAACCTCTTCTCTTGACGATTCAAAATACGGAAGGGTATCTCCTCATAGGTCAAATTAGGTTCAAACTCAACCACGTCGGCTTGCAAAACATGAGAAGGATCACTACGATAACGCCTCAACTGAGATACATGGAATACGTCATGTACCTTCGACAAATTCGGAGGTAAAGCCAACCTATAGGCTACCTCGCCAACTCTCTCGAGCACCTCATAAGGTCCTATATACTTAGGACTAAGCTTTCCCTTAATCCCAAATCTCTTAACACCTTTCATCGGTGACACCTTAAGGAACACCTAATCACCAACTTTGAACTCAATCGGCCTACGACGCAAATCTGCATACGTCTTTTGACGATCCTGAGCTGCCTTCAACTTTTCACGAATCAATCTCACCTGATTGATAGATTCCTGGATCAACTCGGGTCCAACTACTACCACTTCACTAGAATCATCCCAACATAAAGGACTACGACACTTTCTTCCATAAAGTGCCTCAAACGGAGCCATCTGAATACTAGCTTGATAGCTGTTATTATAAGAGAACTCAACGAGTGGCAAACTCTTCTCCCAATTAACCTGGAACTCCAATGCACAAGCTCGCAACATGTCCTCTAAAGTCTGAATGGTCCGCTCGGTCTGACCATCAGTAGCAGCATGGAAAGCCGTACTCATCTTAAGCTCACTACCCAAAGCTAACTGCAACTTCTTCCAAAACTGGGAACAAAACCTCGGATCACGATCGGAAATAATATCCTTAGGAACCCCATGCAGACGAATAATCTCACGCTGATAAGCATTAGCAAGTTCCTCGACACTCCAAGTCTCCTTCATTGGAATAAAATGCGCAACCTTGGTTAAACGATCAACCACAACCCAAATAGCATTCATTCCCCTCTGCGATCTCGGTAAACCCATGACGAAGTCCATCGAAATAGAATCCCATTTCCAAGTAGGAATCTCTAATGGTTGTAGCAAACCACCAGGTCTCTGATGCTCAAACTTGACCTTCTGACAAACGAGACAACGGCTCACGAACTCGGCGATTTCCTTCTTCATCTTAGGCCACCAAAAGCGTAGCTTCAGATCCTTATACATCTTATCGCCACCAGGATGAACGGAATAGGGTGTACTATGAGCCTCTTTGAGAATCTTACCTTTTAAGACCTCACAGTTGGGTATACACCTTCGACCGCGGAATCGCAAACCATCATCAGGTGCGACCATGAAGTCTTTGGCTCTACCTTCACTTAAAGCGATTCGGACTCCTTCAAGGAAGTTGTCCTCTCGTTGCTTAACCCGGATCTCATGTAGAATCTCAGGTTCGGCAATCATTGCGCCCAAGTTTAGAGTACCAGGAAGAACCACCTCAAGGCTCAACCTTTGGAACTCTCGGCTCAACTCATCAGGTAACACCATAACCGAACTCAAAACAGGACGAGTCTTTCGACTCAAAGCATCGGCAACCACGTTTGCCTTACCCTCATGGTACTGCAGCTCGATCTTATAGTCATTCAGCAGTTCCAACCATCGTCTCTGCCTCATGTTAAGATCTCTCTGAGTGAAGATATACTTCAAACTCTTATGATCCGTATAGATGTTGCAAGAAACTCCATACAGATAGTGTCTCCACAACTTAAGTGCAAACACCACAGCTGCCAACTCAAGATCATGAGTCGGATAATTCACCTCGTGGACTTTCAACTGACGGGAAGCATAAGCCACGACCTTACCCTTCTGCATCAATACACAACCCAAACCGGATTTCGACGCATCATAATAGATATCGAACTCATCACCCTCTTGAGGCAAAGTTAACACTGGAGCAGTAGTCAATCTTTTCTTTAATTCCTGAAACGCTGATTCACAGGCTTCGGTCCAAATGAACTTGGACTCCTTCTTCATAAGCTGAGTCATAGGCCTTGCGATCCTCGAGAAATCATGCACAAATCGACGATAGTAACCAGCCAGACCAAGGAAACTCTGGATCTTATTCACATTCTTCGGACTCTCCCAATCGACCACAGCTCGAATCTTTGAAGGATCAACCATAACTCCATCTCCAGATATCACATGACCTAGAAAGGTCACCTCTTTCAGCCAAAACTCGCACTTCGAGAATTTAGCATACCACTTCTGCTTGCGAAGAGTCTTTAAAATAACACGAAGATGATCCTCGTGCTCAACCTCGTGTCTCGAGTAAATAAGTATGTCGTCTATGAACACCACGACACACTTGTCTAAATACTCGCTGAAAGTGCGGTTCATCTGATCCATGAAAACCGCAGGAGCATTCGTCAAACCAAAAGGCATAACCACAAACTCATAGTGACCATACCTCGAACGAAAAGCAGTCTTCGGAGTGTCCTCTTTATTGGAGTAAGTGTCCTCCACAATAGTGCATTTATATAATAAATCTCATTTGGAATATACGTGGCATGACTAGTGTATTTTGATACTGCACGCCAGTTGATTAACGTAAATCGGTAACGCTTGGCTGACTAGAGTTTGACGTTATTGTCGTATGACGGCGGTAATCAACTGATCCCTTTAGATCACACCTATAGGATGAGACCCAAATAGAATACTAATTATTTGTATGCGATACAGTTTAATTAGAGCATTACATATATTTGATATGTACGTTTAGTTACGAGAGTTATTTATTGGAAATTGAGTTAGGAACTCACTCCACTTAAGTTTATTAGTCAATTATACGATAACTGACTGAATAAATTTTACGTCTTATTTTAATACGATTAAATAAGATTTAATTTAGTGATTAATCGTTAATTCATTAAATTAGTTGAGGTTATGCATATATTTTGAGGTAGAGGTAATTAGTTAATTATATTTATAAGGAGTTGTAAAATAAATTAACTGGGCATTGTGGGACCCATTATATATTGATATAATGGTAAATATCACTTAAAAGTTAAGTATATATTGTTTATTAATTTGAGTCATATAATTGTTATATGATCAAATTACCACCTAATTATGCAAGATAA
Organism: Heliosperma pusillum; assembly: GCA_022085475.1. Classification (NCBI taxonomy): domain Eukaryota; kingdom Viridiplantae; phylum Streptophyta; class Magnoliopsida; order Caryophyllales; family Caryophyllaceae; genus Heliosperma; species Heliosperma pusillum. Next base: position 9,257 of record JAIUZE010009728.1, on the reverse strand, counting down.
ATAAGCATGTGATTAATAAGTATTTGTGGGACAACTATCAAAAATCAAAATGATCCATATAAGACCATGTGGACATGTTTTAGCTAGTAGAAAAACAATCATGTTTATTCTCTCTTAAATCCACACTCCACCTTATGTTATGCCATGTATGACACATGATCATGATCATTATACAATCCCATACACTACCATTATGCATGTGAATAAAATAAGAAGAAAATCACCCATTTTGGGGCTTCAATAGTGCCGGCCATAGTGCCATAAAATGAGCATTTTGTTGCTCATTTTTCCACTTGACTTGATTCTTCATTTTTCACATCTTCTCTCTAAAACCTCTTATACCTCTCTAAACACTCATATACACTAATATTCTTAACCTATTACTAGTGTAGTAATACAATAATATTAGTAGTATTTATCTTCACTTATTATCTAGTTAATAATAAGTTTAGATTATTTGGGTTTAATCTTTGGTGCAACAAGAAGGAGGCCTCCTACTTTGGAGGTTGTTTTATGGAGGATCATCTATTAATTTCATGCTCAAGAACAATAAAAAGGAGTTCTTATTGTGCCCATATTGAACCGAAAAATCCCAATGTAAGGATGTTTTGGTCTTATCTTTTCTTTTATGCTTTTATATTTGCATGCATGATAACTAGATCCTAAATCATTAACTTAATGTAATTTAATGAACTAATTAGAGGATTCTAATTAAAGGTCTAGGACTTTCATGTGGTATCAGAGCTCAATTGTTACATGCATGTCGATTTTAAGCATTAAAATCGAGTTATACGATAACTTGGGTAAAATTGAAAATTTGTGTTAAAAATTGGTGTGCACGAAATTTTTGATTTGAATGCATACCTACTGACCTCAAAATGGTTGTGGTCAAATTTGGTGATTTTATGGATTAATTTGCTATTTATTTTGATTTATGGCCTTTAAATCATGTTAATATGCATATTTTATGTTAAAAGTTAACTAAAAATAGTTGCATGTTGATTCTGGCCATGAAATTTTGATATGATCTCCCATGCATGTTGTACATACTGTATGTAAAATTTCGTGACTTTTAATTAAGTTTTGCATGATGATTGATTTTTATAAGATAAAAGTCAATAAAGTGAGATTATTATGATCATTAAATTGAAACGTCCTTTTATGGTCTTAAAAATTTTTGGTACATTTTATAATCTGATTTCTATCATCTTGGTGAAATTTTATAATTTGTTTCACTATTTTACTATATTTAATGGTTTTTATTTGATAAAACCATTGAATAATAAGTTATTTGTTCATAAAATTTATTCAAATTTTTGGGCAAATGTTTCTGGTTTTTAGAGTTCCTGGAAATGTTCCAGAATGTACAAAATTTTTGGTTTCAAATTTTTATGAGTTTTATATTTTATTTTGGGTTTATTTAATAAATGTTATGATTAAACATCTATATTTAGCAAATACGATCAATTCGAACTAATTAAATACAAACAAAGTTAGTGGGGACTAATTTTGAGTTCTAAATCAGTTTAGATAATTATTTTGAGCTTAAATACGATTTAAGTATTGATTATTGATTTTTAATGGGTAAAAAACGATAAAATCCATAAAACCGAGATAGAATGAGCATGATAAGTGTTAAGGGCGATTTTGGCATGATTTTTACAGCATTTTATTTATGTTGTTATTTTTGAATGAATGAATGTCATTCATTTAATTTTTAATGCAAGTTGTACCTAGTATGGCCTAGATTATTTTAATCGGTATTACCCGTAATGTAAGGGAATACCGATTCGGTTGTAATTTTATTTACGATCTCGAATCGCCGTTTGTAATAATTTAATTTCATTTTTAGATCAAATGTATAATAGGAATTTTATTTGTATCTTTTTGTAATTAATTATTATGAAGACGGAGATTCCCGAAGTCGGTGTTCCAAAAGACGGTGCCATAAAGAGGCAAGGGGCCAAGGAGTTGGTTTCCGATTTTGTAATCTACTAGTTAATTAGATTAGCTAGGTGGCCATACTAGGATTTATTATTTGATTGCTTTATTTTTCCGCTCATGCCAAAATCGCCAACATGCATCTTTATTTCTCGATTGTCAATTCAAAGTTATTCAAAATTCACCGACTTAGTTCGCTTATAGGGAATTAATAACAAAATTGACAAGACCTCTCACATAACTTAAAAAAAAAATTGAGATTTAGCCTTACCAATTAGTAACACCTATGAACCTCGTGTTCATTAGGGCTACCACGCTCGTGGGTCCCTTTTTACCTCGGATAAGTAGGGTGATGCGATCACAAGCCAAAATTGGATTGGACTCAACGAGATAAGGGTTATCTTGGGACTAGGAGATGGATTTAACAGAAATCCGTCAACCAAGAGTTCTAAGTGTAGAATTAGTCAAGTATTGACTTACCATTTTTAGATAAACGTAGCATGCGATGACTATTTTTTTTCTAAATATGGGTCTTGGAATCACTTATATAATTTCGTGAGGGGTCATTATATGAGTGACTTGTTAAAACTGTTTTACAAGTAAATTATATTTAAGCAATGAATGTTTATTTTCCATTGATATTTATTACGCGCAAATGACAAATATTTTATCCTTCTATGAACTTGTAAATCCGTTCAATCGTGGAAAGGGTTTCCGTTATTTTATACGGTAGTATATTGATTGCGATCTCTGTTTAAACCACCGTAGCTAAAGACAAAATGAATTTTATCTTTTGATCCTCATATTCACTATTGCAAATGTCTCTTATGAAGAGTAAATGAATAAGTCACACTTAGTCAAAAACGTTTTGATTTTTAGTGACGTTTTCTCATAACAACGGTACATCAATCTTTTCGCTCCAACAAAAATATTTTAATTTTTGGTATGTCGTCATAATGCTCCTTATCGAGGCTTACCTCAAAAGAGGCCAAATCAGTTGGGACGACTAGGTTAATCAATTTATTTAAAATCGTGAATAACCAAATACCGTAGTCACTTCATGAAAGGTTTATCCTTTTGAAGTAAAAACCATGAATGAAATGAAGAATAGTCTTCACAATAATTCTAATATACTTGTCTAAGTAGAGATTCATGAAAGTGAGTGGGAGCACTAAGAATGATGTTTATATTCTTAATTGTTAAGACGAGGTTCAAGAATAGGTTGGCACGACTTGTCTAAGTAGAGATTCATGAAAGTGAGTGGGAGCACTAAGAATGATGTTTATATTCTTAATTGTTAAGACGAGGTTCAAGAATAGGTTGGCAACGATTGTTGCGAGTTTGCCAACAAGGACCAAGCGGAAAAAAGGCAAGGACTATTTTTGATTTTTATATAAAAGTCAAAAACAAGCAAGGCTGTCGAACCCAACTTTTGAAGATTATTTTTCCGGTATTGACACAAAAAAGAATCTGCCCCAAGTTTTCTAAAAAGAGTTACTACAAGATGTTTAGAAATTGGGTGGTGTGTGACGATTTCCACCCATAATAACTTATATGATCGACATTTATTTGCTAATGCAATGTTTGGGTATTAGATACCTTTATGGTTTTCATCAATGTATTCATGATATAATAATGATTCGTTGCAAGTACCATGATTAAATGTAACCTACAAGGGAAATCCATAACTATTGTAGTTTTATTTCTATAGAGACATATAAAAGTTATTAATGTGATCAATCTATCTAGTTTTGGATTTAGAGGTGTACTTTAATAAACGTTGTTATGTACATGACCTCTAAATAAAGAATATAGTATCCACTTTAGTGTACGACACAAGTGTTTCACTTTTGTGAATAGAACAAGCGTTGTATCTTTTTATGCCTATACTTGGTCAAATGGTTATCCCATACCAATCAAAGGTAATTATATTCTTGACCTAAACTAATAATTACTTGTCCTATAGATTGTAAAAGGCTCAAAATTGGTGACCCTAATCTAATCTTAATTCTGGATTGTGTAGCACATTAAGAGGCTAGTATTGACAACTATCCCTAAACCATCTGATTTTGAATCTTATGGTGCGTGCGAATCTTGTATTCAAAGCAAGATGATTCGTCCCCTTTTTTATTTAAAAGGAAATAGAACTAGTGAGTTATTGGCCCTATTTCATTAGAATATGCGTGGTCCAATAATAAACACAACCAGAGATGGTTATGACTATTTCACTTTATTTACCAACGATTTAAGTAGATATTATATTTGATTCTACTTAATGAGGTGCTATGAAAAATCTTTGAAAAGTTCAAAGAGCTTCAATGTGAAGTAGTTAATCACCAAGAGTATTAGACAAGGACTTACAAGTAAATCGTAAATGTAAATATCTAAGTATTGACTTTGATTTTCACCAAAAGTATTGTGAAATAGTTTCACGAGTTAACTTCTCTAACATACATTATGAGATAAGGTATTGTTGAATAGAGATACAGAACTTTATACGATATGGTTTTGTCTTTGTCAAGTCAAAATGAGCCATTTGACTAACCTTGGGATCTTAATATATTTTTGTCTGCTATTTCTTTTCCCACCATATTAAAACACATTTAAAACAGTCTGATTTCATTCCATATTCGATATGGGTAGGTAGCGTACCTAATTTATAAGTTATTTGAATGAAACAAGTGCTCAATAATCCCACATTGACCACGAGAACAAAGCGTTTGTGACTCGTGATGCTGTCTTTCAATAAAAATACGATTATTTCTTGATAAGACAGAGTGGGAGACAATGTTTCAAGAGCCACAAACTGAGCATATGGTCCGGAAAAAGTTTTCCTCATTGCTTGTTCAGTAGTTGTTTCTTCGGAACATAAGAGGTCAGGTGGAATTTTATCACTTCTTTATAGCGATGAATTCTAATCTGTGACTTATAAAAGACTGTTTCTAGTCCTAACTTCTTGCTATGGCTTAGAGTCATGTGATTCGTTATGGACTCCATGCATGATGGTCAGGTATGTGACGTGGTAAATTTTACTTGAAGAAGTACGACCTCGTCAATGTGACAGAGTGTCTCCACAGTCTGTCTATGTAAACGACCAGTCATCTGTATGACCTCATGGATTGAACCAACCATCGATCGACTTACAATCTAGTCACTTCGAGACGTCACCTCAAATGAGTGACTAGGGACAAAACACTAAGTTCATCCTGTTCACTTGAATTCGGTTCAACTTTTCTTTCAACCAATTCGGATAAACAAAGTATTAAAATTTAGTCAAACTAAACAAAAGGAGTTTTTAATGAAACTCTAACAATGAATGCGATTATCAAATATTTGGAAAAATTGATACGCTATCAATAATTTTATATCTTATAATCTTTAGTAATTCAGGTACATATTTCAATCCCCATTGAAATGACATGACTATCATGTTCAGCCTGCAAAAAGCATGGCTTATGGATTAGTAATACTTGCATCTTTCCCATCGTTCTGATTGCTATTTCTCTTTGTTTAAGTAATCTCATATTACATAAAACTTTCTGAGTACGTGTCTAGGTTTGAATCTAGACTTAGGACTCTTGGCCTAAAGGTAGCTCCCACTGTTTTACCAGTACCATGGGATAGGATATGCTCGTGATTTCAAATCACTTTGATCAGTTTGGAAACTGAAGTCTGTGTAACCCTTACACGCAACTCATTTTAAACTCCAAACACATGGAACATATCTTTTAGTCCTTCGCAAGTACTAAGGATGTTCTTTATGGCTATCAAGTGACTCTCACTTGGATTTGATTGCAAATGATTCGTCATACTCAAAGCATGCGAAATGTCGGATTGAGTATACATCACAGAGTATATAATTGATCCTGAAGCGGAAGCAAAAGGAATCAATTATCATGTGTTCAACTTCCTTGAACTAGTCAAAGATCTTATCAATATAAGAATTTTGACTCAATGCTAATATCCTTTTAGATTTATCTCCATAAATCCAGATATCTAAAAGATGTATTCTATTTCTCCAAAATCTTCCATCATCTAAAATGATCAATATGTCTCCACATATAAGACTGATGAAAACCATATTACTCCCACTAAACTTCATGTATAAACATAATTCCTCGAGATATCGAGAAATATTTTATGACATGATTGACACACCAATTCTAACTCTTTAGTGCTTACTTAAGACATACTCTTAAGCTTGCAAATTAACTTAGGACAATTAGGATCTTGAACCCACAGGTGAATATAAAATATACTACCTCTTCTAGAATCGATTCAAGAGGTATAGGAGATTATCTGTTGGAAGAGTTCCCAAGCAGAAGGAAACAAAGCGGGAAGGGGGAACACAGAGAGGAAAAGGGGACTATTGGAAAAGGTTCCAATAGGAATGAATTTTAAAATATAAATGCTCATGTATAGCTGGAAATATTCAGGGCAGTTTCTCATTGCGGGGATTTCCACAACGGAAATGGAGTACATTGCGTCATATGCATGATGCATTATGAAGGTTTGGTTTAAGATTGGATTCGAACAGTATTGGAGGGATAGAAGTAGGTCCTATATTTATTAATTTAATTGCAAGTGGACCTGTGTTTGTGGTGTAGGATGTAGCACTTTGCAATGGGGGAGGATGTGACGCAAAAGAGACAAGAGAATCGTTAGCACACAACTTGTCGAGACAAGTGGGAGAAATTGTAGGAGGAGGAGTCCTCCGCAATAGTGTTGCTACATGCACAACTTGTATCGGACAAGTGGGAGATTGTTGGAGTAAGTGTCCTCCACAATAGTGCATTTATGTAATAAATCTCATTTGGAATATACGTGGCATGATTAGTGTATTTTGATACTCCACGTCAGTTGATTAACGTAAATCGGTAACGCTTGACTGACTAGAGTTTGACGTTATTGTCGTATGACGGCGGTAATAAACTGATCCCTTTAGGTCACACCTATAGGATGAGACCCAAATAGAATACTAATTATTTGTATGCGATACAGTTTAATTAGAGCATTACATATATTTGATATGTAGGTTTAGTTACGAGAGCTATTTATTGGAAATTGAGTTAGGAACTCATTCCACTTAAGTTTATTAGTCAATTATACGATAACTGACTGAATAAATTTTACGTCTTATTTTAATACGATTAAATAAGATTTAATTTAGTGATTAATCGTTAATTCATTAAATTAGTTGAGGTTATGCATATATTTTGAGGTAGAGGTAATTAGTTAATTATATTTACAAGGAGTTATAAAATAAATTAACTGGGCATTGTGGGACCCATTATATATTGATATAATGGTAAAATATTACTTAAAAGTTAAGTATATATTATTTATTACTTTGAGTCATATAATTGTTATATGATCAAATTGACACTTAATTATACAAGATAATTAAACATATGATTATAAGTATTTGTGGGACAATTATCAAAAAGCAAAATGGACTACATTTCACCATGTGGACCGAAATTGTAGTGGAAAAAACACAATGATGATTGTTCATTACTTGTATCATACTACAACATGTTGATTATGACAAGTTATGACATGATCATGATCATTATACAATCCCATACACTACCATTATGCATGTGAATAAAATAAGAAGATAATCACCCATTTTGGGGCTCTAAAGTGCCGGCCATAGTGCCATAAAATGAGCATTTTGTTGCTCATTTTTCCACTTGACTTGATTCTTCATTTTTCACATCTTCTCACTAAAACCTTCTATATCTCTCTAAACTCTCATATATACTAATATTCTTTACATATTACTAGTGTAGTAATACAATAATATTAGTAGTATTTATCTTACTTATTATCTAGTTAATAATAAGGTAAGATTATTTGGGTTTCATCTTGGGTGCAACAAGAAAGAGACCTTCTACTTTGGAGGTTATTTTTGGAGGATCATCCACTTAATTTCATGCTCAAGAACAATAAGAAGGAGTTCTTATTGTGTCCATATTGAACCGAAAAATCCCAATGTAAGGATGTTTTGGTCTTATATTTTCTTTTATGCTTTTATATTTGCATGCATGATGACTAGATCCTAAATCATTAACTTAATATAATTTTTAGAACTAATTAGAGGAGTCTAATTAAAGGTCTAGGACTTTCACTCTTTCCTAACAGGAATCTGATGGTAACCTGACCTCAGATCAATCTTCGAGAACACACTAGCCCCATGGATCTGATCAAACAAATCCTCGATTCTCGGCAAGGGATACTTATTCTTGATAGTCACCTTATTCAGCTCACGATAATCAATGCACAATCGCATGCTACCATCCTTCTTCTTGACGAACAAAACAGGAGCACCCCAAGGCGAAGCACTCGGACGAATAAAACCCTTATCGATCATTTCCTCAAGTTGCTTCTTAAGCTCTTGTAGCTCAGCTGGCGCCATACGATAAGGAGCTTTCGAAATGGGGTCAGTACCAGGCAACAAATCAATCGAAAACTCCACATCACGCTCAGCTGGAATACCAGGTAGATCCTCAGGGAAAACATCAGGAAACTCTCTAACTATGGGAATCTCCTCTAACTTAGGTTCTGCAGACACATCACGAACACTACACAGATAGATCTGATGACCCTTTCCACCCATGCTCACCATCTTCATAGCAGATACTCATTTCACATTTGGCGTTACTTTAACACCCTGATACGACAATATAACACCACTAGGACTCTTGAGTAAAATCTTCTGTTCTCTACACTGAAATCTCGCATCATAACGAGCTAACCAATCCATCCCCAAAATCACATCAAAATATCCTAGGTTAAATTGGACAAGATTAGCTGGAAGGATTGCTACTACAATAGTGACAGGAGCATCCTCGAATATAACAGAAAAAGAAACAATCTCACCCATAGGGAGGGAAATTGCGGCATTGACGGATGATGAAGAGATAAGTCCAGCACGGACGACAAAGGATTCGGATACAAAAGACATCGATGCACCCGTATCGAATAAAACAAAAGCAGGTAAAGATTGGACCAGAAAAGTACCCGTAACCACATCTGGATTAGCCTCAGCCTCTGCACGACTCATAACAAACACTCGACCAGTCTTCGGAGCATCAAACTTCGGCTTCTGGGACAATCGATAGCCTTGTGTCCCGGAGCTTTGCAAGTGAAGCAAGTGATAGGATCACCAGTAACACAACCCTTACCTGGATGGTAAGCCTTCCCGCATCTGTAGCAAGTCATACCTCTCTTAGCTTGACCCTGATCACGCGGAGCATAAGAACGAGACTCATACTTCTGCTTCTTTCCGGACGACTGATAGGAACTAGGAG
>JAIUZE010009727.1:0-22249 GCA_022085475.1 Heliosperma pusillum | reverse complement strand
ATATATTCTGTATATTGTATATATATATATATTTTTTTTCTTTTTCAGAATTTACTATGCTCGATTTTGATTTGAATGAACCTGTAATTGAAGAAGATGATGAACCTTTAATTGGCCAAACCTTTGAAAGCCAAGAAGAGGCCTACGTCTTTTATAACAATTATGCAAAAAGACATGGTTTTGTGGCGGTTAAAGATCGTACAAATACTAAACATGGTAAGACGGTTAGACAAGATTTTCTTTGTCACCGCGCAGGAAAACAACGTTTGAAGGTTATTGATATGTCTAAGACCCAAAGAAAAACGAGTTCTTCAAAGTGTGGTTGTCCGGCTCATATTCGTATTACCCTTAAAAGACGCTTTGATATATTTCCGGAAGAGTGGCATGTCACCACATTTGTCATAGACCACAATCATGATTTGTTGTCACCTGAAGAATTACGTTTTCTTCCAGCAAATCGAAATATAACCCCAGAAGATGAAAAGAGAATTTTAATGTATAAAGAAGCGGGATTGTCAATTAGACAAATAATTCGGGTCTTAGAGCTTGAAAAAAATGTCAAACATGGTGAGCTATCCTTTTTCGATCGAGACATCCGCAATCTTTTTGGTAAAGTTAAGAGGATGATTGGAGATGATGATGCAAAGAACTTAATGGAGTATATGAAATTGGCAAAAGAAGAAAATAAAATGTTCCATTATGCATTTACATTGGATGAAAATAAGAGGTTGGAAAATATTTTTTGGTGCCATGCTCAAAGTTTTGAGTGGTATCAAAAGTTCGGAGATGTAGTCGTTCTTGATACTACCTATAGAGTTAATTCATATGACATGCCGTGTGGGATTTTTGTCGGCGTCGATAATTATGGAAAAACAATTTTGTTAGGTTTTGCACTCCTTCGTAATGAGACGACATCTACTTTTAAGTGGTTACTGAAGGTATGACTTATGATTAGCTTACTTATATTTTTTCTATAATGATTTCATGGCTAGGGCTTATGATTTTTGTCATGTGTATATTTTTACTCTAGTTTTGTTTTACTGGTTTCAGACTTTTGTGAATATTATGAAGAAACCGCCAAAGAGTATCTTGACTGACCAGGATCCTTGGATGTCCGAAGCAATTTTAACTGAAATGCCAACTACAAAACATGCTTACTGTATATGGCATATAACTTCAAAGTTTAGTTGTTGGTTTGCGGGTCTTTTACGTAATGACTACCAAGAATGGTGTAGTCATTTTTACAAATTATACAAGCTGACTGAACTTGAAGAGTTTGAGCAAAATTGGTTTGTGATGATTGATAAATTTAATCTCCAAAACAATAAACATATCCTAGGTTTGTACAAAGTGAGACAATTTTGGGCGCCGACTTACCTTCGCAATTACTTTTTCGGGGGGATGATAACTACTGGAAGATCAGAAAGCATCAATGCCTTTATCAAGCGATTTGTTTCTTCTCATACATGTTTGAGAGATTTTGCTAAGCAGGTTAGTTTTATGTTTACAAAGTTTGGAGTGAGCATTGAAATCTAATGTAGCTAATTATCTTTATTTCGTACAATTTTCAGGTGGAGATGGCCGTTCAAGAAATCAACCAAAGGCGTTCAAATAACAAAGTTGTCGCTACTTTGAGGCATGTTCCATTGAATACAAAATCACCTTTGGAAAAACAAGTTGTTGAAATCTTTACGCCATTTGCGTTAAAAAAGTTTCAAGATGAATTTGCAAGGTCTGTTTTGTATACAATTAATCAAGTTGATTGTAGTGAGTTTATGGTAAAATATTTTGAAGAGAACAATTCTAGACAACATAAAGTCTTTTGGGATGGAGTTACAGCGATATGCGGTTGTAAAAATTTTGAGTTTTGGGGCATTATTTGTCGTCATATATTGCGAGTATTCGCGCATACAGATTGTTTCAATATTCCACCGTTGTACTTACCTCAGCGGTGGCATCGTGATGCATTATAATCTACAACAAATTTTCAAGAAGTGGTTGACGATGTCTTGATCGAAGAAGAATGCACTGTCATAATCGATGCATTTGGAGGTTGTGAAGATATAGTATTATGCCCCCCTCAATCAAGGACAAAAGGACGTCCAAAAAATAAGCGAGCTAGAGGTGGAAAAGAAATGGGAATGAAGAAAATTAAGTGTTGTTCTATATGTAAACAATTGGGTCATACTAAACCTACTTGTCCGATCAAAGAAAATGTTTTTACCCAAAATGATGTGAATGAAGGATCTACGTCACAAAAGAAGAAGCAAAAAACCGCTGAAGATTTAGGACTCAATCCCGTCTTTACTTTGAAGATATAGGTGCTAATATCGATCTTAATTGTCATTGTGATGCTATAAAACTATTGTTTCAATTTTTTGCATTTGTATTGTCAAACGACAATACCACATGAATTTTGTTCATTGAGTAGTTATGCTGTTTGATTTTCTAATATAAATTCAATATGAATGTTATAGTAATATTGAATAGCTGGTAAGTAATTACAGTAGTATTTAATGGATTGAACATTTAGTTCTCTTGGGTTTTAATTTAGATTCCTTTGAAAATTGAAATTAGCATTAATTATAACAATTTGATGGTTTTTATGTACAACCCATAGGGCTGTATATATCGGGACCGTAAAAAAATAGTAAAGGCAGGCGGTAAACATAAGGGAATAAGCGAAAGATGAAATATTGAGGAAGGAAGCATGTCGAAGAAAGAGGAGTTAAACGCAGCACCCATTCCCGATCAATGGTACACCTTAACTCTTGGTTCCTCCTTCAAAGATGATCCTTCCCCTAAAATCTCCACTCTTCGCTGTAATCATACTCCTCCCAACTCTCTTTCTCTTATTTTATTATTTTAAATCATTGTATTCAATTCAATTAATTAATCAATTACTAATTGTTTTTGACAAAGATGATTTTATGCCGGCCTCTGTTGACAAGACCCAACCAGGAAGCCTACACAGGAGAAAGGACAAGATCAATGTGGAACTTAATCATGTTCAACCTGGTAAACCTAAGTTCAATTTCGAAGGTACTGGTGAAACTTTAAACGAAAACGACGCCGTTATGTACTTTGATGGTTCTTCTACTTTCCGACTCGAACGCCTTCATCGTGCTGTTAATCGCTTGAAGCATTGCCGACTCCCTGGTGAACAACACGCTCCACTGGACCCCACCTCACCCTCACCCTCACCCCTACCCTCCTTAGGACGGCCTGCCCCCAAACCCAATGCTCCCTCTCGGGCCCCTACCTTTACTCCACCTCGTCAACTGCCTCCTCAGATGCCCGTCTCGGTTAGTCTTTATTTATACTTGCTTTTGCTTTAATTGGATGTATGATGAATTGTCTGCGTCGCTACTAAGTGGGAAAGATTGTATACATTCGATCCCCCCAACCTTGTTATTTGCAGGACCCCTTGAAGCTTCCTAGCAAAGTATAACACCTGTTTTTGCCGTCATTTTTCAGCAAACTACCGCGCTCACTGACGTTGTTCAAGGGTGTTGCTACCCAACATTATTCTTTGATTTTTTTTTTTTGGCTACAACACTGTCCCTCTTTGCCTTCACCTTGCACCTTTTACCTCATCGCCTCTTGTGGTCTGTCTTTTAAACCGAATGTCTTCTATCTAGGATAATCGCCACTAAGAAGAGCTGTCACCGGTTGCATGGTTCAGGGTTTCGTTGCCTGTAGAGTTCCTGTTCTTTACATTTGAACCCACTACATCCTCTATAGCTTAGTCAGTGTTCTACACATCAGATAAAATGCTGACAAATCCTGTGATGAATTGGTAATTGACTAAATTAATAGATGGCTAGACTTCTTTTCGTAGATCCGAATAGCACTATATTTGCCCATCATCTCATGTCATGTAACATTGGTTTTTATTGGAGTATTTTTTTCAGTGCTTTTAATCTATTGTTCACCGATATCCTTCTTGTAGATTGAAGTTGAGCGAATGGATATCGGTGAAGTTGAGCGACTGGATATCGGCGAAGTGGAGCGAATGGATATCGGGGAAGTTGAACGAATGGATATTGGCGAAGTGGAGCGAATTGATATCGGTGAAGTTGAGCGAATTGATATTGGTATGACTTGAGTTTATATGTTCTGTTTTTCTCATTTTGCGGATGTTTCTTTTCAAACATTTGTTTGTGTCTTGCGTATGTTATAATAGATGAATATACATGTTTAAAACACATCCCTAGTGCTCACATTTATTCATACGTTTTTTGGTGCAGGAGGAAAATCTAGAAACGATAAGTCTCCTCCTCCTTCAGAACACAACGCTACTATATCCCCGGACTTTGATCTAGAAGCTCATTTGGACATAATGAATGACGATGATGATGATGACGCATTTGGGCCTGACAAAAGTGCAGCCGCATTCACGGGAATCGACATCAACCTGCCTCATCAAAATGACACAGACGATGAGATTGCTGACGTGGACGTCAATGACGACAATGGGGTCATGGGCGGTAATGCGGCAGCCGCTCTTAGAGCCCTAGTGCATAAAGAAGAGAAGGGAGAGGAAACATCCAGCTCAAGTGCGAGCAGTGGGAGTGAGAGTAGCGCTAGCAGTAGCCGAAGTGGTAGTGGAAGTAGTCAAAGTAGCAGTGACAGTGATGGTAACAGCAGCGATGGTGACACGGTCAACTCTATTTGACTTCCCTACCCTGTAGCAGCTGTGTTTCTGTAGAGCCACATGTATGAGCCGTTTAGCTCTCTGGCACAGGATGTGGGTCCCCTCCAAAATAAAGAAGGATTCAATAAGTTGGGGACCCCCTAGATGTAGTCTAGTTATGTTTAAGACTTTGGAAACCCAGAAGTGTGCTAGATGACAGTCCTGCAGATTGTGAAGTGGGATATACTTGCCTATCAGAAGTTCAGAAATAGAGTGTTGTGCAATTTTATTTATTTCTGAAATAAGAAATCATTTTTATGCTGTGTTTTAATCCTGTTGTATACTATAAACTCATCGAGTTCTATTTTCTGCACAATGTAATGAAATCGTCATAAGTTGAACAGTCTCATGAATAAATATTTTTTTTAGCAGTTTTAACTTTTAATACTCCATTATGATCAAAGTTACAGGCTTACAGCCTTAATCAGGGGCAGAACCACCTATCCGCTATGTGGGCTACTGGGCTGTAGCCCGAGATGATTTTAGGTCAATTGTGAATCAGTATACAAAAATGGCGCACTGGAACACGTTTGGTCCAGTGGAAATTGGCAAATATCATTGCCTTGAAGAGGCTTTAGTTATTTGAGTTGGTTCGTGTTTGAATCCTCTGAATACTTGGATTTTGACCCTAATTACCATATGGGCCACTGGTCCTCATTTAATGCAAGAACATCATCCATGCTTTTTGTATTTTGTGCTACTTTCGTTCATAACAATGTTTTGTCTACTTCAATTTTTTTATTTTGTAATTGAGTTATATTAATTTAATTAGATTTTATGTCCGTGCAATACACGGGAACTAAATAATGTTCTATTTTTAAGTGAGTTTATCTAAAAATTTTCTATTAATATTAAATTTTTTATTTTTTATGTGATAAGTTGGTAGAGTTGGTGAAAGTTTCCCCTAAGACCCTAACCAAAGGAAACCTACCTAAATTATTAGAAGTCTAACCTAATAGAACACGAAAAATAGCCATGAACCGAAACCGACACTACCTTACACTCATTACCAATGGAAATTTTATTTGCCCCATCGAAAACTGACCTAAGCCATCCCATGGTCCGATGTTGATGTGTCGCAATGGATGACAGATAAAGAATTGTAACACCCGCAAATGTACCCTATTTTTCTAGTAAAAATATTTTACGGACACTTTTCAGTGAAATTTAGTTTTAATCGTAAATTTAATTTTCCGAGTCGAATTTAGAATTTCCGAGTTCGTATTTGGAATTTCCGCGAGATTCCATGAGAATCCCGTCTTAAGGCGAGTTTGACTTTTGTTGACTTTTTCCTTATAAATATCACACTACCACTTAACCTATTTTCATTCACAACACAATTCAACATCTCCTTCTTCCTTATCAAACCACCAAAACCTAAACCCCCTTCCTTGATCGATCTTAAGATGATCGCTACGTCTTCATTTCTTGCTCAAATTCGCGTAAGTTCGTCTTATTCTTCCCCTCTTAGCTTCCTCTATCCGTATTGGTAATAAAATTACCGTCTTTCTCGCTTTTTAAATTATCCGTCTTTCTCAAGGTGACTGATATTCATCTTTTATTATCTAATTGTATGTAGGTGGAGACTAGGAAGGTTTAGAACCGTTTAAAGACGCGAAAAGGTAACGGTGAAGGGTTACTCGATATCATTTACGTGTTTTATATGATTTCTATGTTAGAATTCGTATTTATAATATGATTAGTAAGCTTAGGAATTGAGTTATTGATGATGATTGTTGTTAGTTGATGATTGTTGATGATGATGATTGATTGTTGATAGTTGATAGAAGTTAAATATGAGAATTGAAAATGATTGAACTTGTGTATGTTGTTCTCGGGTAGGATGTAGTCCTGGCCGAAGGACCGGCTGCCGGTTCAGTGGCCGGCTGGGATTTCACTGCACCGACCCTTTTTCGTAGAATGATCATATCTCCTTCGTTACTTGCTTGTTTTGGGCTTGTGACCATTCGTTGGAACCGTAAGAGAATAAGCTATCACCTCGACTTAGAATTTCTGTATTTGCATGTATAGACTGTAGTTATGACCGTTTGAAGTGGACCCTTGTTTTCGTTGGTTTCCAAACAACGTTGTTTTGGAGAGGTATCTATGTTTTTTATTCATTATGCTTCATAAACTTGTTCTAATGCTTATGTATCATGTATTGACTCATGTTTATCATATTTAAACTTATATGATTCCCTATTCTCATGTTTTGTGGCGGTTTTTGGTATGTTCCCACTTTGAGTCGGTTTTTACAAATGTTACGGTTTGAGCACTATTTTGTCTTGTGCTTTGTACTCTCATTCCCTTGGCTACCTTCCCGTTCGTAAGGCTGGAATGTCGGAACGGAGAGGTATCCTACTGCGTAAATGCATGTGTTAGTGGGCATACGACGACGTTGTTGGGAGTTGAACGCTATGCGTTGATCGACCCGGCCGTCAAATGTTGTGTACTTGCGAGGTGGTGTTATTTGCATGTAGCGTACCGCTTGTTATGAGGCTTGTGCTCTTTTCTGCCTCTTTCGTGAATATCAACCGAATTTGGGGTACTCGGCGTCTATGATTGACCGAGTCTTGGATGTGGAACGTCTTACCACATGTTGAATCGGAACACGTCTTATTCCGAGAGTCTGGCCAGGTTTAGACTAGGACCGTATTATTATCGTCGTCCTATCCCGGAGGAATTAGTTCACATATACGAACTGATAGCATCGGGTGTCCTGCGTTTCCAAAGGGAAATGCTTATCCCGTGATGCCTTTTCTCATCCTTGCCATGTACACGGGGCTATTGCGTTTCATTTACCGTGAAGAGATGTCGTCCTTATGTCGTCGTTCTTGAATGCGTGATTTCATGATATATTCATGGTCATTGCATGATTGGCACCGTCAATGTATTGGGTTGTTGAATGGATGATAATATGATGGATTTCTTGTGATCATCGCATGACTTGGCATGGTTTGTTTGTCGAGTCTCAATCTTATCAAACTTATAACGCTAACGGTGAGATGCAAGCCCTAGTGAGCGTATTCGGTTGCCTAAGAGTGTCTTCCCCGAGTCTTTGAATAACATGATGGATTCGGATTTGTATTCCATATGCTCTTATCATTATTTATCGAATTGCCTATCTATCCTTATCGTATCTCACATGTATATCTATATATGCATGATTTTACTTTTGTATTTCCTTCTATGTACGTTTAATGTGATATGGCTGGGAGAACCCGGAGTTACTCCCCACTGATTGTGGCGTTCATGTTTTTCATGAATGAACAGGTTGCTTGCATGGATGGCTTTTTGCTTATGCTATTTTGGGTTCGGGTGTGAGCTAGCGGGCGTTGTCCCTGGAAGATTAACCTCTAGTCGTTAATTAGCTAGTTTGCTAAACACTTGTTCTTTGTTAACATTTTGAGAGACTCCGTCTCTTTGTTATATTCCGTACTTAGTTTGTAATATTTTGACACTCCTCGTTTTATCTATCTTGCATGTATAAAAGTTTTTAAAATACCGTATTTCCGACTAGACGGGGTAATTTCATCTTGACCAACTATGATAGATGGGGTAAATCCGACTAGACGGGGTAATTTCATCATGCTTGTATGTTTTATATTTCCGCATTTGCGAGGGTTGTCACAGAATTCAAATGACATTCACCTCTATAGTGTTTCTCACTTAATTTTAGAATATATAGCGATAAATTATTTTAACATGAAATCATCTATTCTGAAAAATTATATGAGAAGATATACATGTTGATAACATGATCCCATAGTTATGAAATTATCTAAGCTAAACTTTACATGATATCTCATATGGTGTTGATCTCAACCTTTTGATGTCTATAAATATTTAAGTTGTTTATTACCCAGCTCTTCTAGTGAATAATTTCCATTTGTTTTCATATGTGAGAGGAAAATAAAGTAAATGTAAACTATTTGCTTTATTACGTGAGGGGAAGTAAAATAAATCTAAATTATTGACTGAGATGGAAGGAGTAAATTTTGTCTCCAATACTTAAGAAAAGAAATTATAGCTTAAACATATCGATATATCTTTTACAAAAATCTTGGAGTTAACGTGTTTTTTTTCTAGGGCTTATAATTTTCTTTTCTAAATGAAACTTCTAATATAATTTCATTATTGATGAATTCCAAACCAATAGTTATATTTCGATTTTCGAATACACTGAACTACTATGTCTATAGCATATTTGGACTATCAATCGCATATGATTTATATATGAAAATATAGGATAGAATTAGATTATAGGTCTTTTGTTTATTTGACCGAAATAACATGATTTAATGTTGAGATTAGATACATTTAGCTTAAAGATTAATCCAACCTTGTAAAATTATATATATATTTTTAATTGGAGATAAGATTTCATTAAAAAATTATTTTAACTGTTTTTAAAACGTTGGAGGGAAAAAAACCTTTTTTTCTTATAAATAAACAAAGAAAAAACTATACCACGAAATCATATATGCGTAAAATAACAAATAACTTTATATTGATCAAACAATAAAAATTAAATGTGAATGAAATAAATTTTGGTGGTAGAATATGTGTCGATAAGAGATTCAGTGCAGTGGTTTGAGTTCTAATCAAATACTTTACCTATCTAATATTATTATCTTAATCAAGATTTAATTCAATTTGAAATATATATTTTTCTTATCGAGTGTTTTGAAGTTATTGAAAACTACCCTGTAATCCGAAAAAAAAACTTGGATAACTAAGTTGTGTTTTCTTTTCAATGAGTTAGAGATTCTTAGATATGAGCAAGTTGTTATATACTCGCGCATGGTTTGGACCTAGGACGCGACCTATCCAATGCCTGTCGAAGAAGCAATATTTCCAGTTACCGATCCCCTATCTGTCCACCCAAGACCAAGCAAGTTAGCGGTGGGAGTGAGCCTTCCGAATGAGAAAAAAATCCTTAATGTCAAATATATATTTACCGTCGTAAAAGAAAAAGTGAAGAACTCTATATTTAAATTTATGTGCTCAGCAAACAATATATTGAGAATTCAATCTTTACTTTTTCATAATACATGATATTTTAAATTAAGGTAAATCTAATTATATTCTAATTATACTAATATTGATTTATTGTTTTAAAACTCGCTAATTTGACCCATTTTTATTTGGAGTCATCTTGTTCGCGGTAGAAGTCGCAGACTTACAATATCTAAGTTGTTCTGATCCCTTTTTCTGTGGTATACTTACATGTGAGTAAGGTGGCAATCGGATCCATCAGGTCGGTTACGGGTCGGGTTCAGGCAGTTCGGGTCATGTCGGGCTCGGGTCATGTCGGATCAAGTTGCTTATTCAGGTCGAGTCAGTTGAGGGTTGGGTCACTTACGGGTCAGGTTAATCGGGTCAATAACTACAACAGGTCGGTTCAGTTTCGGATCGGTGACCAATGAGTCGGGATATATCATGTCAATATGCTTGATCAGGTCGAGACAGGTTTTGTTTCGGGTTAATGATGGGTCGAGTATTTTATATTGTCGTCTTAGATTTGAAAATTAATCGGGTCAATGGTCGGGTCGTTCTGTTAAAAGATCACTTTTGAACTTATGAATTATAATATTGGATTAGAGGAACTCGATATAAAAGATATTTGTAAAATATAAGAGTATAACACTATAAAAGTTAATGATTGTATAATTTCATTGAACACTTATGTTGCTCGACCTCGAGTACAATATAAGTATATGACATGAATGTCTATCCAGTGTCGGATTTGCCTATATTATGGACAAAAAATAATGTTTTTGGTCTAAATTAATCAGTTGTTTATGTAGTTCATAGTTTTGAACATTTGACATATGAAGTATGGCAAGGAACTAAATGAATTACCTATGAAATAGATTTTATTTATTATCTTGACGGTGATCCTACGTATTTAATTTTGAATAGGATCTATTAGAATGGTGTATTTGAGGTTTGGATTTTAAGATCATAATTAATAACCGAGGTCGGATTGTATGGTCATAACTCATAACTCATAACTCTTTCTTCCCATTATTGTTTTCAATGGAGCCAAAACTACACTCTTTTCCTCACAAAGCGTTAATTTAAAATTTTCTACATATATCACTTGCAAAATAATTATTAACAAGTTTAACTAGGAATATAGCTTACTAAATTTACAACTGACTATTTATTTTAAGATTATATTTTGTTTTAAAAAATAAAATGAGCGATAATTTTTTATATCAAATTTATTAACAAAAAAAAAACAAACTATAAAGGAATTTAGATTCTTAAAAAAGATTATTTGGCTATGAGTCGGGTCGAGTTTAATCGGGTTTAAACGGGTTACAAGTCAGTTCAGTTCGGTTTGGGTCAGGTCAGGTTTGTGGGTGAATCGGGTTTCAGGTCGGGTCGGGTCGAGTGACAAGTCAGTTCGGGTCATATTTTTCATGTTCTATCGGTTTATCGGTTAACCGTCGGGTCGTATCAGGTCGGTTTCAGTTCGGCAAATTTACGGGTTCTATCAGGTCGGTTTTCGGATAAGTCCGGTCGATTCTTCTGGTCGGGTCACCTTTTGCCAGCTCTACATGTGAGTCTCTCACGATGACAAAATAAACATGACAATCACTTATTTACAAATCGAGAGTTTTTTTTTGGTGAAATGTAAGAATATTAGAAACTAACCCAACAAAATGGGCAACACCAATTACAATCAGACCATTCAAATTGGTTACAAAGATCACTCAAGATTAAAACAAATTAGAAAGCTTAAGCACAACCAATTCCATAAACAATAACTTCCTAGAATAACACTCATTGAAATACACTGAATCCAGGTACAAAAGACATCCCAGCTTCCTCCTCAAAACGATTTGCAGCAAATTCCACTTCTGCATTGCCTTCAAAACAGACTAAGATCATTAGTGATCCAAACCAGTTTCCTTGCACCAGCTTCTATCAGTAATTCTCATAGCACCTTTGAATCCAATCAGCAGCCTTCTCCTGCAATCATCATGAACTTGCTTGACAAGGACTCGTGGACAAAGCACATGCCCCTCTAATCTGCAAATGTTCCCAACTCTCCAAATGTTATAGCATATTCCAGAATAAACTGCCATGATAATCTGCCTGCGTATCCTAGAACCCCTCATGTGCTGAATCCTCTCTGAGCTCATCATAATAACAGTAGGAAGCTTAAGCAGAGCACCTGCAAGACTGAAGCATTCCTGAGCATAGTGATAAGTCTGAAACAGATGTGTATGATCTTCCTGCATAGCATCACAAATAAAGCACATTCTAGGAACATCCATCCCCATTTTGAGAAGCTTATCCAATGTGAGCAATCTACTCTGTTTTAACAGCCACATGTGAAAGCTCCATTTAGGGAGGTTATACCTATTCCAAACAAGACATCGCCAATCAACCTGAGGAGCAGAATTCTGTGTTATCCAAGAGTACGCCTTAGCAATAGAGTACTCCTTATCCAGCCCCTCCCATTGACCATTAACATAGCCAAATTTAAGAACATCCCTAACCTCACATATTTTTCTCCAGGCCCATGAACTATTAGCATTTGGAATGTAATCAAACCAAGAAGAAGACTTTAAGTAAATATTCCCAATCCATTTGATCCAAAGATGATCTTGTTTACACACAATCCACCAAACTAACTTACCAATAGCAGCAATGTTCCACTGGTGACTATCAATTAAACCCAAACCACCAGACTCCTTACTCTTACAAAGTACATTCCAGGAAACTAGAGGAGCTCTAGAGTACTTATCAGTCCCCTCCCATAGAAATTTTCTGCATAAAGACTTAATCTTATCCATCACCCCCATGGGAAGAACAAAAATTTGAGACCAGTGGTTGTGGATAACAGACAGAACAGATTTGACTAACACAAGTCTGCCTGCATAAGAAATCTTCCTACTATTCCAACCTCTTATCCTCTTAACCATCCTCTCAACAAGGATATTGCAGTCCATTTTATTAAGTCTTTTATGTGAGATATTCACCCCTAGATATTTAAAAGGCAGAGTCCCTTTCCTGAAGCCAGTTTCTTGAAGAATATGTTGAAGAACATCACTCTTGATACCATTGCAATAAAACTCAGACTTATCTGGATTGATGTGCAAGCCAGAAGCAGTAGAAAAGACCTTAAAAGCTTCCATAATAGCAAAAATGGAAGTAATGTCTCCTCTGCTAAACATGAGAAGATCATCAGCAAACATCAAGTGATTCAGTTTCAGAGACTTACAGAGAGGATGAAAATGGAACCCAGGAAACTGCTCAATAGACTGCAACAGCCTGCTCAAGTACTCCATACAAAGAGTGAATAATAATGGAGACATGGGATCCCCTTGTCTGAGACCCCTAGCTCCTTTAAAGAAACCATGAGTCTGTCCATTGAGCACAATAGAATAGCTAGGAGTACTAACACACTCCATGATCAGCTTAATCATAGTAGGAGGATAATGTAAACCTTGCAACATTTGATCAACAAATCTCCATTCTATAGAATCATAGGCCTTCCTCAAGTCAACCTTCATAAGACATCTAGGAGATACACTCTTCCTAGTATATAGTCTGATCAAGTCTTGACTGATCAGAATATTGCCAAGGATACTTCTGTTTTTAATAAAGGCACATTGTGCAGGATTAATCACTTTAGTAAGACTATCACTTAACCTATCACAAATAAGCTTAGATATAACCTTATAGATAGTATTGCAGCAAGCTATAGGACGAAATTCCTTCACAGATTTTGGATTCTCAACTTTGGGGATCAACACAAGATTGGTACAATTCAACTGTTTGAGTAACTTCCCCGTCACAAAGAAGTCCACCACAACATCACAAATGTCATCTTTAATGATGTTCCAGCTAGCCTTGAAGAATTTACTAGTGTATCCATCAGGACCAGGGCTCTTATCATCAGGAATAGAAAACATTGCTCTTTTAATCTCAGTTTGGGTAGGAATACTACACATAGCAGCCCAATCCTCCTCCTCAACCAAGGCCCCCTTCCTGATAACATGCTCATAACAATTGGAAGGGTTATCATGAGTACCCAGCAACTGTTTATAGAAGTCAATAAAAGCTTGGAGGATCTGATCAGGATTAGTACATAACTCTCCACGACCATTCTCAATAGAGACAACCTTATTCTGAATTTGCCTATGCCTAATAGCATGATGAAAAATACTTGTATTAGCATCCCCTTAAAAAGCCCAGGCACACTTAGCTTTCTGCCTAAGGAATCCAGTCCTAGCCTCTGCCAGCATAGTATAGGATTTCCTAAGCTGAGATTCTTTATCCATCAGACCAAGATTGGTAGGATCTTGTTGAAGAGCAATCTGACTCTCAATTAACAACTGATACGCAACATCAGCATTCCTTTCAACATCAGAGAACACTGACTTATTCAGCTGCTTCAAAACAGGCTTCAACCTCTTCAATTTAGTGATCAGTTGAAAACTCTTAGTGCCCACAACCCTATTTCTCCACTCCAGCTCCACCAAAGAGCAGAAATCAGCTACCTTAGTCCACATATTGAAGAATTTGAAAGGCTTCTTATTCTCACTAGCATTTCCACCACAAGAAACAATGCAAGGGCAATGGTCAAAGGCACCTTCAGGGTACTAGTGTGCAAACCAGTCAGACCAAGCATTTAACCAATCCCCATTAACCAACACCCTATCAATACGACTGAAAATTCTAGTTTCACTAGGATGCTTATTATTCCAAGTGAAAAAGGAGCCAGTCGACTTCAAATCATAAAGATCACACAAATTCACCATCCTTTGAAAGGGCCTAATTTCCTCATTCTTAACAGGTTTTCCTAGTCTCTCATTCATGTATAAAACATTATTAAAGTCACCCAACAACACCCAACCATCTGGAACAGCAAGGGCCAGCAAATCATTCCACAAAGGCACTCTATCTTCAATCTTATTGAAAGCATACACAAAAGTAGCAAAGAAAACACAACCCATAGCTTTATCTTTCACCTTAGTATGAATAAACTGTTCACTCATACTAAGGACTTCAACATCAGCCTTAGAAGACTTCCACAAAATCCAAACTCTACCACCAGGATGACAGTTACAGTTAGTAACAATCTCCCATCCAACACCCATATTAGCAACTACTTTATTTAGAGACAAAGGCTTAACCTTAGTCTCAAGGAGCCCAAAAAGATCAACATCATGCTGATGCATAAACCATTTAACATCAGCCTGTTTAGTATCACTATTTAAGCCCCTAACATTCCACATACCAAATTTAATCATGATCAAGGCAGGGCTCCTTACCCCCTCCTTTATCAACCATTTCAAACTGTGAGATAGCTTGGTTTAATTCCTCATTAAAATTAACTGCAAAATCATCCTCATTACCTCCAATTGTCCTAGTTTCATGCCTTGTCAATCTGGTAATCACTCTAGCAGGAGTGAAAGCAGAACCAGCAGGCACAGGAATGGGAGTAGTTATAGGGGTAACCAGGGAGGAATTGACAGCAGGGACTTTTGCTAATGGGGGAAAGTCCTTAGGATCCACAACCACATATGGCATCACCCTAGGTTCCAAACTTGTTTAGGTGCCTGAGTAACAGGTTTCACACCATACAACTTACTCCTGCACAATACAGCCTTATGACCTATGCCTTTACACTTTTGACATGTAACAGGCAACCAGTCATACTCCACATCCACAGTAATTTCACACCCCTTTTCATCCTCAAAATTAATAGAATTAGGAAATCCCTGATCAATCTCCACTTCAACCATAATACGTGCAAAACCCAGAAGTTTCTTCTCAAGGGTCCCATCATCAATACGGATAAATCGACCTATCAACCCTGCTAACATCTCCAAACACTTAGCCCCCCAAAACTTCAGATCCAAGCCTGTTAATTTAATCCATATGGGAACTTTTTTAACAGAGACTTTAGCTATCTTAATATCAGGCGACCACGCATTAAGAACAATAGGCTTTCCATCAAACACAAACATACCATTTTCCAAAATAAGCTTGTGATGCTCAGGCTGACCAATACGAACTACAAACAAGCCATTTGGAAGAAAAGAAATAGAATATATATCATACCCATTCCATATCCTTCGAAGAAAGCCATTGCCATTGCCAAAGAACACAAATCGAGAGTTATTCCTCCTATAACTACTTATTTTAAAATGACCTTAAACTTATGAATAATTTTAGGCATATTTTTAATCCATGCCACCTCTAGCTAATCTAGTACGAATTACTTTAATTATACTACTCATAGATCAAAATATATGTACCCCGTTTCTGTTATTATTCAAAGAAGCATAAACCATATAATTAACTACTGAGTACAAACGTATTTAAAGCAAACCTAGACACTTAATTTTTCTCCTTTTCCCTATGTATATCCTCTCCAAGCAAGATGCTAATTGTAACACCCGCAAATGTACCCTATTTTTATATATTAAAAATATTATACGGATACTTTTCAGCGAAATTTTAGTTTTAGTCTAGAATTTAATTTCCCGTGTCTAATTTAGCAAATCCGAGTTCGTATTCGGACTTTACTCGAAATTCCGTGTGAATTACGCCTTAAGGCGCTTTTGGTCTTTTTCCATGTTTTTTCACTCACTCACCTTATATCCCCTTAAACCCTAAACTCCCTCATTTTCCACTTACTCCTTCTTCCTCAAGAAGTAATCACCATAACCCTAACTCCATTTTTTGATCAAGCTTAAGTTCCACACTACTCCTTCATCCCTTCCTCAAGTCCGCTAATTTTTGTCCTAATCTTTCCCTCTCATCGTCCTCTATCTTAATTGGTAATAAAATTACCGTCTTTCTCACTTTTCAATTTATCCGTCTTCCTCAAAGGTGAATTATATTCATCTTTTATTGTCTAATTGTAGGTGGAGACCTTCAAGACCTCGACAAAGACTACTACTTAGTAAAGGAGGAACTAGACGAGGATTGAAGACGCGAAAAGGTAACGGTGAAGGGTACTCGATATCATTACGTGTTTTAATGTGTTTTCGATGTTAGTAAACGTATTTAGGATAGGATTAGTATTCATAGAAATTGTGTTTGTTGATGATGGTTATTGTTTGTTGATAATTGTTAATGTTAGTTGATGATAGTTGATATGTGTTGATGATTATGGATGATTCTTAGTGATGTGTGATGATTTTCGTGCACACGTGGTCCCAGCCGACGGTCTGGGAGTTGGCTGATATTTCATTGGTGTTACGTGATAATTTTGGATGTTAAGTAAGTCTCAGCCGGCTGACCGGCAGCCGGTCAGCCGGCCGGCTGAGACACACCTCATTTCCTTCTTCTTTTCTCAATAGGTATATGGTCCAGCCGGGTAGCCGGCAGCCGGTCCACTTGACCGGCTAGATCATGCTGTATTTTTGACGATTTCCAAATGTGACTGTGGTGCCAGCCGGGTAGCCGGCAGCCGGTCCACTTGACCGGCTGGCACACGCTGCCATTCCTCTTTGCGATTCTTTCTTATACTTTCATTTATAATAGTCCGCATGGTTCGTTTATCGTATAAATTTACGTAATGACTTTAAATATTCATATTTAGAATATATGATGTTCCATTCGCTTCTATTGCATGTTTTGTGATGGTTTTTGATATATCCCACTTTGAGTCGGTTTTACATATGTTATGGTTTGAGCACTAATTGTTAAGTGCTTTGGACTCTCATTCCCCGGCTACCTCCTCGCTCGTTAAACTGGAATGTCGGAACGAGGAGATGTATCCTTAATGCTTAATTGCATGTTTTAGTGGGCATATGACGACGTTGTTGGGAGGCGAACGCTTTGCGTTGATCGACCCGGCCGTTAACTGTCGTATACTTGCGAGGTGGTGTCATTGCATATAGCGTACCGCTTGTTATGATGCTTGTGCTCTATTCCGCCTCTTTCGTGAAGGTTGACCGAATTTGGAGTACTCGGCTTCTATATATGACCGAGTCTTGGATGCGAAATGTTTATCGCATGTCGAATCAGGAAATGTGATTCCGAGAGTTTGGCCAGGTTTAGACTAGGACCGTATTATTATCGTCGTTCTACCAGGAGGAAATGAGTCTACTTATACGAAATGTTAATCGTGTATGTATTCAGGAAAATATTTATCCCGTGGATGCGATTTTAATCATACTTGCTATGTACATGGTGCTAGTGCGTGTCATTTACCGTGAGAGATGTTGTCAACGTATTCATACGTTTGAATGGATGATTATATGATTGATTATTTGTGATCGTTGGATGACTTGGTGTGGTTTATATGTCGAGTCTCAATCTTATCAAGTATATGCCGCTAACGGTGAGATACAAGCCCTAGTGAGTATATGGTTGCCTAAGGGTGTCTTCCTCGAGTCTATCTATAATATGATGGTTACGGTTTTGTACTTCATGCACCTATATCTTTAAATATTGAATTGCCTATTTATCCTTCTCGTATTTCACATGTATATTTATATATGTATGCTTCTACTTTCGTATTACCGTTTAAGTATGTTATTTGTGATATGGCTGGGAGAACCTGAAGTTACTCCCCACTAACTGTGGCGTTCATGTTTTTTTGGATGAACAGGTTGCTTGGATGGATTTTGCTTGTTGTTTTTGGGTTCAGGTGTGAGCTAGCGGGCGTTGGCCATGACGATTCACCCCTAGACATTTCTTAGCTAGTTGCTAAATAACTTTGATGTTTGATAACATTTTGAGAGACTTCGTCTCTTGTAGTATATTCTACTTTAGTTTGTATTTATTTGACATTCCTCGTACTTGTATCTTGGCATGTAAAAGGTTTTAAAAATACCGTAATTTCCGCTATATAAATTGCATGCGTGTTATGTTTTATTTCCGCATTCGCGAGGGTTGTCACACTAATTTATACTCCTGAATATTGTTATATTGATCTATGAGCTTTTTTATAAAGCATTTGTGCTACATACATGTTTTTTTAAAAAAAAATTATATTCATTTGTTTACACTTCGGAAACCATTTACCTTGAACCTACCCCTTTAAATTTGCATGATGAAGGGCACTCAAATGAAATATGCTTTGACATCATTCCCTTCCCCTTGTGTGATGATGATATCAACAATGATTGATTTGCTTTCTTAGTTTCTTGTTCGTCAAACGCCGAGCCTTTTGCTGCCGCCTTTATCCCAAAAAAGGATGTTCCTGCGATAAAAATTCATAAATAAATATCAATTTTAATATAGTAATTGTATAATCGATGCATTGTGAAACAATTGCAGATAGTCGTATTCATAAAGACGATATAGGAAAAAAAAAGAGGCATGGATCGGGACTCGAGAGGCTAAATAAAATTGTGTTTTGTGTGTTTATAATGTTAAGTTACCAGCAGTTGACAAATACGGGTTATTAGATTTAGGATACAATTTGGAGTCTAGCTATAAGATAAGCATCCAATTTTTTATTATGTATTTGATTTTTTATTGACGGATCAAATTAGTTTTGATAGAATAATAAATAATTTGGTTGAAAATTATTTATGTTTATATTGGAAATGATACAATTTGGAGTCTAGCTATAAGATAAGCATCCAATTTTTTATTATGTAGTTAATTATTCTATCAAAACTAATTTGATCCGTCAATAAAAAATCAGCTACATAATAAAAAATTGGCTTTTGCAATAAAAAATCAACAAAAAATCAATAAAGTATGTCTTGACCGATCGCGGGCCGAGCTTATCCTCGTGTCTCCACTTGATATAAGCCTCGCAGCCCCAAACCCGAATAAAGGACAAGTTAGGGACTGTTCCCTTCCATATCTCATATGGAGTCTTGTCTACAGCTTTAGACGGACTTCGGTTAAGTATTAGAGCAGCTGACAAAATAGCAAAACCCCATAGTGAATCAGGTACTACCGTGTGACTCATCATGGATCGAACCATATCAAGTAATGTTCGATTTCTCCGTTCGGACACACCATTTAATTGAGGTGTTCCAGGTGGAGTTAACTGTAATACTATGCCACAGTCTTTAAGGTGTCGATCAAACTCATTTGAAAGATATTCGCCACCACGATCTGATCGAAGTGCTTTCATCTTTCTTTTCAGTTGGTTCTCAACCTTATTCTGGAATTCTTTGAACTTTTCAAAGGACTCACTTTTATGCTTCATTAAGTAGACATATCCGTATCTACTCAAATCATCTGTGAAAGTGATAAAATATCTATAGTCGTCTCTTGCGTTGATTGACATAGGTCCACATACATCAGTATGTATGAGTCCTAATAGGTCATTAGCACGCATTCCAACACCTTTGAAGGAAATTCGAGTCATTTTGCCGATAAGACATGATTCATACGTGCCAAATGATTCGTAATCAAATGGGGACATAGTCCCATTCTCAATGAGCTTCTTACACGTTTTTCATTTATGTGTCCCATACGACAGTGCCATAGATAAGTTTGATCTTTGTCACCAACCTTTACTTTCTTATTATTCACGTGTAATATTTCTGTTGTTTGATCTAAGATATAAATGCCATTCATGGAAACTGCTTTGCCATAAATCATTTCATTCAAAGAGAAAATACAGCTATTGTCTTTTATTGAAAATGAAAAACCGTCTTTATCAAGTACGGAAACAGGTATAATATTCTTAGATAAACTGGGTACATAGTAACAATTATATAAATACAACTCAAATCCACTCGGGAGTTGGATTACGTGTGTTCCCATTGAGACTGCAACAACTTTTGCTCTATTCCCGAC
Source organism: Heliosperma pusillum (assembly GCA_022085475.1). Taxonomy (NCBI): domain Eukaryota; kingdom Viridiplantae; phylum Streptophyta; class Magnoliopsida; order Caryophyllales; family Caryophyllaceae; genus Heliosperma; species Heliosperma pusillum. Next base: position 1,803 of record JAIUZE010009727.1, on the reverse strand, counting down.
TCGCAGGTCCACATCACCCTTTGCGAGAGGTGTGATGTTTTTAGGCCCTGCAAATGATTACACATATGAGAACCACAACCAGTATCAAGTACCCAAGTTCCGAAACTTGCATGGTTAATCTCAATCATATGAATATAAGATGACATACCAACAGGAGTGACGCGGCCTGCTTTTATGTCCTCACGGTACACTGGAAAGTTCCTCCTCCAATGTCCAATCTTGTGGCAATGGTGACACTCACTTCCACTGTCCTTGCTCTTTGCCTTGCCTTGTGAGCTACTAGTCTCACCAGAGCCACTCTTACCCTTTCCTGACTTTTTAAACTTTGGCTTCCCTACATTTAGGTCGCCATGAGCCTTGCCCTTACCTTTGTTTTTGTTGGAAATCATGAGAACATCTTATTTCATGCTCCCACTCAATTTTAGATCCTTCTCGGTCTGTACGAGAAGTGAGTGTAGCTCATGAAGACTTTTCCTTATGTCATTCATGTAGTAATTTGCCCTAAAAAGGGCAAAACCATCATGAAGTGAATGAAGCACACGGTCAATGACTATGCTCTCACTGATTTTGCAATCAAATGCCTCCAGTTTCTCGACATTCTTAATCATATCAAGAATGTGCGGGCTAACCAGTTGGCCCTTCTGGAGTTTCGCCTCAAAGAAGCGACATGTATGCTCATAAGTAACGATTCTCGGTGCTTTTGAGAACTCGTTAGTGAGCGTGGTGAAAATCTTATTTGCGCCTTGGGCAATGAAGCGTCTTTGCAAATTGGGTTCCATTGCAAAAATGAGTACGTTCTTTATCGCACCCGCTTCCATAATTAAGTCATCATAAGCATGTGACTCGTTAGCTCTCGCATTGGGGCCTGGATTTTGCGGTATTGGCCCAGTCAAGTACTGGAGCTTGCCGTCAGCAATGGCTGCATTCCGTAATGCCGCCTCCCAGTCCGCAAAGTTGGACCCGTCATTTTTCAGTCGCGTGGACTGATTCATGTGATCCATGAAAGTTTTAAGCCAGGACTCGCGTGCGAGTGTGGCAGTTGGCATAGGGGCATCATTATGGCCAGCCATTTGTTATAGCAGTATTATCAATATAAAATAATTTCGCAACCTTGGCTCTGATTGTGGGAAAATCGGTATTCCCCAATACAAAAATTATAGGATTATAACGAAAAAGCAATAACTTGATTATGCGAGTCATGAACGAAAACAAGGAAAAATAGAGATTTAGAAATCAACCTCCGGTCCTAGCAATAGGCGTAAAGAACAGAGATATCAAGGTAGATATCCTCCTAATCGTTGCACCCAAGATGCTCCAAGAAATACCCTTTTCCTTTGCTAGAAAGAGAACCTCTTACACGATCTCCCTGATGAGAAGGAGGTTTTGTCTTTTGTGAAAAGTTACTGTTAACTTTTGTCTTGTGTGAATGATAGAGAGGCAGAAGTGAGAAATGAATTAGGTTAGAATTTTTCTTCCTCCTTCACCTGTCTCACGGCTCATTTGGGTTTATATGAGGAGATTTTGTCTCCTCAAAATAACTACCCATTGACCGAAAAACAGAGTGTATCTGGACACTTTTGTTTCGGTTATCTTAGCTTCCAATATAATGTAATATATTATAATCGTCGTTTGTCATGGACCGACATCACTATAATACATCATTAGTTATAAATATCCGTATATTTATAATTGGCCAATTAATTATAACGGTTTATGTTTAATTAGCTTACATTATATACAACAATTAAATATAACATTTTATATTCAATTTACGAATTACAGTAATTTCGTCCAGCTAATATT
>JAIUZE010009724.1:0-20155 GCA_022085475.1 Heliosperma pusillum | reverse complement strand
CGGGAATAGTTAAATGACGTTCGGGTTAAAACCGTAAAAGTTATTCTTTAATTCCAAATAAATTCAAAATAAGTATATTAAATTTTCATAAATCCAAATAAATCTTAATAAAAATAAATTAAAAATATTATTTTTTTAAATAAAATTTCGGTCTTCAAAATTACAAGGCGAGTCGGAAAAAGTCAACGAAAGTCAAAGTCGACTTAAAAGTCAAGAAAAGTCAAAGATGACTTAAACGTCAAGAAAAGTTAATGACGACTTTAAAGTCAAGAAAAGTCAATGAACTTAAAAAGTCAAGAAAAAGTCAAAGACGATTTAAAAGGTCAGAAAAGTCAAAGATGACCAAAAACGGTCCTTTCATGAAATCTCTCAAAAATTCCAAATACGAACGCGGAATTTCAAAATACGACTCGGAACAAAAATTCATATATTAAAAACTTAAGTTCTACTGAAAAGTATCCATAAGCTATTGCTTAAGCAAATTGGGTACTTTTCGGGTTGTTACACCCATACACCTAGGTGCCTTACAAGACCGCCTTAGCACATGGGTGGGCTACCATATCGGTTGTCCGAGGTGGTAAATATCACAACAAGAAATAAAGAAACAACATTTATTTAATAACGTTTAAAAGTCGATACAGATTCCAAAAACAGATGGCATACCATCTGACCAACAATCCAACTCAATAAAGATATCATGTTAATAAATAAAATACTAATCCATGTTCAAGACTCCAAGACTGATAAGCGGAAGCTAGACTTGACATGGTGATCTCATCCTCATCCCAAATGTTAGACTAAGTGTCCTCAATAATAGTGCGATCGATTAATTAAATCTAAATAATAAGAATACAAAGGGATGACAAATATTATAGTCAACTGGTCAACATTAATCGGTAACGATTGGCTCACTAGAGTTTGACGTTACTGTCGTATGACGGTAGTGATCAGTTGATCCCTTGAGGTCACACCTAAAGGACAATCCCCTAATCATGTAAGTTAATTAATTGTATAGCGATAGTCGAGCTTTCTAATTATAAAGTAAAGCTCGAAACAAAAGGTCAGTGGAAATGAAAGCAGAATTCGTTCGGATCCTTGGATACAAGTATGGGGGCTAAGGCAAAGAAAGAATAAAAGAATCTTTACTTTACATTACAATGGGCCCAAAGTCCTCTTACGAGAGGCGGGTTTGGCCGATTGACTCAAGAAATCATTTGGGATGAGTTGGAAAAGATGAACAATTATCCGTCACGAGTCAGCTATGGAGAACGAATATACAGCCCCGGATGATGAAGGCGGGACATGCTTTATTGTAGGTTCCTTTAAATTGAACAAAGTTTATATTATAAGTGAGAATTATATATTATTGTAATATGATTAAATAAGATTCATTTTAGTAATTTAATTGTTATATTACTAAGAATGCATAATGTTTATGAAACATTTGAGATAAACACAATTGGTTGATTATAATTACAATAGTTGTAGATTATATTAACCAAATATGAGATGACCCATTTTATTTACATGTGATTGTAAAATATGACTTAAAATGTTAAGTCGAATTTATTTGTTATGAAATTGCATTTAAATTGGTTAAATGCACATTTATAAGCTAAATTACATGTTACAAGTCACATGTCACATATGTGACAAATGACAAATCACAAAAAATAAAATGGATTCCACATAATATGGCAAAACTGGTTTTGGTGGGTATTAAGGTAGGATTTACGTGATTATCGTTGTTCTAATTAAGAATTGGACAAAAGAATTACCTACTTAAGCCTAGCCCTAAGCCTATTGCCTTGTGAAGACAAAATGAAAAAGCACCCACTTTCCCATGTGAGGTCTTGGCCGGTCATGCTCACAAAAATAAGAGGAAGTTTTTCCTTCTTATTCAAATATACACATCTCATAATAAACTATATATGTATCTCTCTACAACCTCCTTCTCACACTAAAATAAATTTGAGAAATTTCAATTGTGTTCTTACTTCTTACACTACTAATAATATTACTAAGAGTAGTAATAGAGCTATTAGTTATAAATTAAGGGCATCTCACAAATTATTCTAGTGTAGTAATATTTGAGATTTTTGGGGATTGTCTTGGTGCTACTAATTGGAGAGTTCTTATACTACGAACTAGGAGTTCGTCCCTCATATTTTAAGCTCAAGAACAAGTATAGGAAGGTGTCTCATTCTTGTGCCCAAAATCGTTCAAATCAATGTGAGGAAATAGTTTCTTCTTATCTTTGTATTATTTACTTATGCATGCATAAGATCCACTAGTTTAATGTGTAAACTAATTATAAAATGTTATTACAAATATATAATAATAGGTTTAAGAAATCGTCAAGCGTTATCAAGAGCTTTGGTTGTTGCATGCATAATCGATTTATAGTTTTTTCAAGTTAATATAACTTAAATAAAACTAATAATTTATGATTTATGAGATAAAGTCAAAAAGTCATTTACATGTTAATACATTATGTTCCTAATGTGATTTTAGGTCATAATGGATATTTATATTGCTCAAATATGATTTTTAGTAATTTTATTACATTTTAATGAGTAAATGGTGTTTAGAATACTAAAACTATTTAGACTTATCTTCTGAACTTGAAATTTTTACACAATTTCACATGGATATTTTACTTATTGTATGTAAAAGTTCGTATTTATTGGATTTATTTCTCATGATTTATGATTTTTATATGATAAAAATGGAATAAATGGAGGTTAGATGGTTAAAAATAGTTTTACTTCGAATCAGGCCTTGAAATTGTAATATGTCGTCACATGCATGTTTTAATCACTGTGTGTAAAATTTGTGACGAATTATATTTTTCTAGCATGATGGATGAATCTTTAATGTAAAAATGGCATAAATGGTGACTATTTGAGCAAAAATAGTTAAAGTAAATTTCATGGCATGAGAATATTAATTTTGGTTGAATTATTGTCCCACTTTAAATATCTAAAGTTTAAAATTTAATTAGATTAATTTTCACATGCTTTATATATTTTAATTGATAAAACCGATAAATCGCAATCGTTTTTCTCTAAAATAATTCGAAATTTTTAACCTTGATTTATGAGTGTCATGGAAATGTTCTAGAATGTTCAAAAAATTTAAAATTCAAAATTATTGTAATTAAATTTGGATTTATTTCATTAAATTATGATTTTAAAGTTTAAAGATGAGCAATTATAAAACAACAAGGTGAATTATTGTCAAAAATTGAGTAATGACTAATTTTTGAGTCCTAAGAAAGTTAGGATAATTAACTGAACTTAAATATTATTGAAGTATTGTTTGGTGATTTTTAAAATGTTTTTATTACGCATTTCCGTAAAACCGAGTTATATTTGATATAAATTTAAATAGGCCGATTTGGCACTTAAAATGAGCATGTCATATATATTATGATGCTGCATTTTGAATGAATGTCATTTTGGATATATGTAATTTTAAATTATGTAATTTATCGTAGTATGACCTTAGTTTTAATCGATATTGCCCGTAATGTAAGAGAATATTGATTCGGTTGTAATTTTAATGTGATCTCGCATCACTTTTATTGTATTATTTTATTTTGCAAATGTATAATAGGAAATTTTGTAATTTTATTATATATTTTTGTAATTATTTGTAATACCGGAGTTTCCTAAAGACGGAGCCATTTGGAAAGGCGTTCCGAAAGAAACAGTGTCCTTGGGAGGCGTGCTTATGAAGTTCAAGGAAACAATGGAGTTGATTTTCGAATTTGTAATAAATTATTTGATTTTCTATTAGGAAGGCCATACTAGGAGATTTAATATTTGCTTGCATTTTATTTAATATGTTTGCATGCATTGCCAAATCGCCATAGCATGACATGCATTTTATCGAGTCTTCGACCGTGTCAATTATAATTATCGTTAGTTCATCGATTTAGTTTACTTAAACGAGATAGATAATATATTGACATGACCTCTTCTTAATAATAATTGAGATCAACTTATAATAACTTGTTTTCCAAAAGTGGTAACATTTGGACGTAAAATGGTCTTAAAAACCCTCGTCTTATTGTTTCAGACGAAAAAGAACCATCTTCCAACTGCAAACAAAATACTCAAGTTCAACACACACCATCTCCTCTCACCCTATGATTCATCCAAAAACTCTCAATTCTAACATATATAAGTCTATAAGCTCTGAAAAAAATGAACGAACATGCTTATTTAATGAAGTTAAGTAATGTATGCCAATATAACAATCAAAAGCTACATGAAAGAATAAATCTCATTCACAGAACATTCTACACCAGAGTTTCGATACATTACTACTTGCTATCACAAACAAAACTATATAGGCAACACAAAACTTACACAGTGGTTGAGGATCATACTCAATCACACATTAAAGATACAATAACCAGGTGGGTTATTGCTGAGGCTGATTTGTTGGGCAGGAAAGCTAATGTTGTTCCTATTGCTGAGGCTGTGTTTCAGGATGGTCCTTGTGTATCTGATGAAGATGGAGCTATACTTGATGCTCCAATTACTAGGCTGGAGATTAAGAAAGCTTTATTTAGTATTGGCTCTAATAAGAGTCCTGGCCAAGATGGATTTTCTTCTGAGTTTTTCAAAACAGCTTGGGAAACTATAAGTGAGCAATTTTGTGCTGCTATTGAGGAATATTTTAGGAAGGGGAGAATGATGAGGAAGGTAAATGTAACCCTCCTTGCATTGGTTCCTAAAAAAGTTGTTTCTAACACTGTCCAAGATTATAGGCCCATAGCTTGTTGTTCTGTTATTTATAAGACTATTAGCAAGATCTTGGCTAATAGGTTGAAGGGAGTTCTTCCTGGCATTGTGGGAAATAAACAGGCTGCTTTTATTAAAGATAGAAATATTTTTGAAAACATCATGCTGTCTCAAAATCTCATCAAGAACTATAATCAAGGTGGTGTCACTCCTAGATGCTTAATCAAAGTTGACATAAGAAAGGCTTTTGATTCTATTCAATGGGATTTTATAGAGAATATGCTTACTGGTTTGAAATTTTCTGAGAGATTTGCTAGCTGGGTTCTAGGCTGCATTACTTCCCCTTGGTTTTCTTTGAACATCAATGGGCACATTTGTGGGTTTTTTCCAGGTAAAGCTGGGGTAAGACAGGGGGACCCTATATCACCCTATATTTTTGTTTTGGGCATGGAAATCCTCTCTAGGCATTTAAGGAAGATTTACCTTCTCCATCAAGTTTCTTTTCATCCTAAATGTGCTAAGTTGAGACTAAATCATTTGATTTTTGCTGATGATTTCATGATTTTTGTGAGAGGAGATGTTCCTTCTGTTGCTGCTGCAGCTGCAGCCAATAGTCTAAATGACTTTGCTCTTTGTTCTGGATTGGTTGCTAATTCTTCAAAGACTAGTATTTACTATGGAGGGGTTAAAAGTGCTGTTAAGGAGCAGATTAATTCTTTAACTGGCTACACTGAAGATGTCTTTCCCTTTCGTTATCTGGGTATCACCCTGAATCCTGGGCGCTTATCTTCTAGCATGTTTCATATCATGATGGATAAAATTCAGAGTGCTAGCCATCACTGGTCAGGTACTTTCCTGTCTTATGCTGGAAAATTACAACTTATTAATTCTGTTGTTTTTGGCCTGGAAAAGTATTGGTGCTCTGTGCTGCTTTTGCCTAAATATTTTATTAATATGGTTAATAAGCTTTGCAAGGATTACTATTGGGGGATTCCTTCAGGTAAGAGAAAGATGGTTTTCAAAAGTTGGTCCTCTATTTGTACACCTTGGCAAAATGGAGGGTTTAATGTGAAGGAGTTATTGAGCTGGAATAGGGCTCTAATGAGTAAATGGGTTTGGTATCTCACTCTTGGTAGGGAGGGTCTTTGGGATAGGTGGTCAAGTTACTATAATTTGTATGGTCATTCTATTTGGACTGCAAAGAGTAAGCCCCATCATGCTGAAAGTTGGAAGGACATTATCAAGGTAAAAGACCATATTCTTGCTATTTCAGGATCTCAGACTAATGCTACTGCTATGCTTCTTTCCTGTGTTCAGAATGGTGTGTTTAAAGTTGGGAGAGCTTACAAGATTTTTCAGCCTCAAACCACTGTGCTTGGCTGGACTAGGTCACTTAAATATTCTCTTATTTTGCCTAAGCATAGGATTTGTGTTATACAGGCTGTTCAACATCAACTCCCTACCATAGACAAGATCAATGCTCAAGGCTATTCCTTAGTCAATTGGTGTTGTCTATGTCAGGGAGCTATGGAGACACATAGACATCTTTTTTTCAGGTGTTCATTTTCTCAGCACATTAGGAAGGCTATGCTACTGTGGCAGAGGGTTTCTGGTTCTACCTCTGATATTGATTTGAAGAATGGGTTTCACAAGTTATCAAGGCGTCCTCGGTGTAATTGAAAGCAAGCATTGGCATGTTGTTGTCTAGCGGGTATGGTTTATGCTATATGGGAGGAGCGAAACAACAGAATTTTTGGAAGTCATCCTACTCCACCAGAACATGTTGCTAATAGGCTACAAAATATTTTGAAGATTAGACTCCAAAGTTGTAATATTTTTTCCTTACAAAATTGGATCAATGTAACTCATTAGTTTAGTTGCTTGTTTTCTTTATTGGTCTTTGGTGGATCTTGTTTGTAAGAAATTTCTCATTTTTTCCCTTTATGGATGTGTTGGACCAATTTAATAGTTTTGATAATGACATGTGTTTACGTAATAATATGTTTTACTCGATATATCATATGCGTGTAATTGTGTGCTTTAGTCTTATTATAGCTAGCAACAATTATGAGAAGAAAGATCAAAGTTAGGCATAACTTTGATAAAGTCTGTGAGACAAAGTTATAACAACTTCAGGAATAACTTTGGAAGTGAACATGGAAGTTATAGCTAACCAGGCATAACTTTAAGGAAAATCGCTTCAAACAAGATCTACATAATACTACACAAGACTCGAGATGGAGGGTCTTTGTGATCAAGATGAAGAGATGATCCGTATACTGAAGATCTTTGTGAAGATTAGATAGTATAGGTCGTCTTTCGGTAACTATTTCATTCGAGAGATTTTATGTTCAAAAGTTATAGCTTTAGTCTATGACTTTGGATGATAAAATATTGATGCATGATTTTGGAAATAAAATGTTTTGAAATGTTTTCAAAAGTGAAAGAGTTTTATTTTTATATTTATCAACTATTTTAATAGAGAATATATTATGAGATTCTATTGGTTAGTAATACAACTTATGGGTTGTCATGCTACCTAGGGTTTCTAATATATTCTATCTCAATTTGTTGTTAACCTAATTAGCCCACCTAGTGTTTGAGCCATCTAGGGTTTCGTGTAAACCTAGTTTGTGCCACCTAGGGTTGCGTGCCTCCTAGGGTTTCGTGAGCTAGAGGATTTCGGCCAACCTAGGTTGTTTCCTTAGTTTACCTAATCTAGGATTCTACTATATCTTTACAACAATATTTTGAGATATTAAGAGAAATATATTTCTATAAGATAAACCAAATAATATTTTGAGATAAAGATATTTCTAAAAGATAAGCAAATATTATTTTATGGTAAGATAAATATCTTTGTTAAATATTATACTAGGGTTTTAGATCTACTATGATTCTTCTACTATAAATACTCATTCACATACAATTTACAATTGACACGAAATACACAACATATCACACGGCATCTATTTTACTTGTGTTGATTTTCCAAAATCGTTTTAAAAGCAAACCTTTGAGCAAATATTTATTATTTTTAGAGTTTGTTTTTAAAAGAGTCGTGCATCAATTATTATCAATCGCTTGAGTGAAATACGTTATTGGATAATAGTACATCATTATAAGCTTAAAATTCTTTAACGGGAATTTGTGTGAGTTATATTGTACTTTCTTATTAGCGTAAGATAGTATAGAGTATTTAGCGATAATCACCTTGAGTTATAATCATAGTGTTGATTATACGAGTGGGTTGATAATTTTTGTAATCCGTAGAAAGGTACTAAAAATTATTAATCGAGAATAGTGGACGTAGGTTTCAACGTGTGAAACTGAACCACTTCAAAAATCGTGTGCCTCTCTCTTATCTCTTTACTTTTCGTTATTTCGTTATTCGCGCTTACTTTGATTAATTAATTAGTTGATTTTAATTCATAAGATCAAATAATTAATTACATATCATATAAATCGAAAAAGTGGGGCTAGTTTTTAATACTCAATTCACCCCCCCTCTTTCGTATTCGATCAATAGACTCTACAATTGGTATCAGAGCCTCGTGATCTTGATTGCCTTACAGCAAGGAGTCTGATCCATTTATCTTTTTATTTTTATTTATTTTCCGCTGCATTTAATTTTATTTTAATGGATTCCAAACATCTGAAGTGTCCCGTATTCGATGGGAAGAACTACAGTATATGGAAAAATATGATGACCCATTTCATAAAGGGTAACGATTGGGAGTGTTGGCTAATCATTAAGAATGGTCCTAATAAGATCATGCTTGGAACGGCTACAGGCACTTCCATCGAAAAGAAAGAAGATGACTATGTTGAGGCAGATTATACGAAAGCTGAGAAAAATTCAAAGGCTATTAGTCTGTTGCAAAACGGCATGACCCATACTGAATTTGATCGTTTCTCATCTAGTTCTACTGCCAAGGAAATATGGGACGGTCTTGAGTTAGCTTATGAGGGGACAACTGTTGTCAAAAAGCAACGCATAGCTCTACTTATGCGAAAATACGAATTGTTCTCCATGGAACAAAATGAATCGCTTGACAGCATGTCTACTCGCTTCTCCAGTATCATCAATGAATTGAAAAATCTTGGAAAAACTTTTGACTCCGAGGAAATTGCTAGAAAGATCCTTAGAAGTCTATCTAAACGATGGAGACCTAAGGTGACGGTAATTGAGGAATGTAAAGACCTATCTGACCTATCTTATCAAGAGCTACTTGGAACCCTAATAGCTCATGAGATTACTCTTGATGAAGATGCGGCAAATGATAGTAATAGCAAGAAGGTGGCTTTACAGGCCGAATCTAGTGAAAGACAAGATTCGGATCTTGAAGATGAAACAGTGTTGTTTGCTAGACGTTTTAAGAAAAAGTTCTTTAACAAACCACAAGGGAAAACGTTTAACAACAACACTAACAAATCTTACAAGAAGCCAATTGCGTCAAAAGGGTCTCTTTCAAGTCGTGGTTGCTTCAAATGTGGGGATAATGATCACATGATCAAAGATTGCCCGACATGGAAGAAAATCAAAGACAAAAATCAACGAGACAAAACCAAGAAGGAATTCAAGCAAGTGATGATGGCTTATTGCTGGGGAGATCTCGACACAGAGGACGACGAATCAGAAGAAGAGAAAGTCGCTAACTTGTGTCTAAGCAACGTCAGTCTTGACCTAATTTCTGACAGTGACAATAAAAGCAAATCCGAGATGTGTCTTGTTGGCAACTCAGATTCAGAACCAGATTCAGAAGATGACGAAGAGGTTAGTCATCTTGAACTTAAAAAGCAAGTTAAGAATTTATCTAAGAAGTCTTTAATTAAGTATGTTGAAGAAGCCTTAGATCATTGTCATGAGCAGAGTCTAGAATTGAAAGATCTTAAAGAACAAATTCTTGATATTGCTGAGGAAAACCAACTACTAAAGGCCAAAGCTAAAAAGCTCAAGTCTAAAGTTATGGCAACTTCAGCTATAACTTCAGACAAGACAAATGTTGAGAAAGAAGCTCTTGAGTCTAAAGTTATAGCTAATGAAGCTATAAACTCAGAGTTGAAGCTCAACATTAAGCATCTTCAAACCAAAGTTATAGCTAATGAAGCTATAACTTTAGAATTGAATAAAGTCAATGAGCTTTTGCAATCTCAAGCTAAGGCAAAGGAAGTTGTTATTCTTGATCATGAGAAAGTAAATTCTTTTCTTTCTCAGCAATTGAAAGATTTGAAGGCTGAATTCTCCCAAGCCAAAAGTCAACATAATGAGGAGAAACTTATCTTGAACAAACGTTTCAATGATTTTCGTGAAAATTTCAAAAAGAACAATCCCTACAAAGACTCGAATGTAGATCATTCGTCGTGTGAAAAAGAAATTCAGTCTTTGAAGGAATTGCTCATACATGCACGAAAAGTTCATGATAAGTGGGAAGGAAGTCAAAAGGTCTTAGATTTCCTTACCGAACAGTCTAACAATAACATGAAGAAAGGTCTAGGTCATGAATGCTATAGTCGTAGAGACCACGATAAGTGCAAATCCACTCCTTCTGACCGTGATTTCAGAAGAAGGAAGTATGTCAATCTTTCAGAATATCTGATTTGCAATTATTGGGGTCACAACGGTCATGTTAAAGATAATTGTGTCAAATATGTCAACGATAACAAAAATCAAACTGATTTTGTGAAAGAACATGACGTGTCTAGTGTTAATGAGTCTGAACCTGAATCTCAACGTGATGAGATTAGAAACAATGAGTTCAGGTGGTTTTATGACATGGCTTTCGATTACACATCTGTACCTTCAAAATCTAAACCTTATGTGAATCAGAAGCAGTCATCTAAACCTAATGTGCGTCGCAACAATAACAAACACTATAATAAACCTAGCAAACCCTATCCTAAAAAGAAAAGAATTGTTAAACAGGTATGGGTTAGGAAGGATCAAATATATAGAGTCACTAACCACAAAGGACCCAACTTAGCGTGGGTACCTAAAAGCTGTATTTGATTCTCGTGCAGGTAATAGTGAAAGAAAATAATCTATGGTATCTCGACAGTGGATGTTCGAGACACATGACTGGAAACAAGAATTTATTTCTTTCACTAGAACCCTTCAATGGTGGCAAGGTCACCTTTGGAGACAACAAGAAGGGTAACATAATTGGTGTAGGTAAGATTGGTATATCTTCTTCACATGCTATCAATAACGTATATCTGGTAGATGGCCTTAAGCATAACTTGCTAAGTATCTCTCAACTATGTGACAAGGGCAACAAAGTCGTTTTTCATTCAAATGTTTGTCGTATCATAGTTGAAGGAACTAGCAATGTTATCTTAGAAGGTCTACGTAAACGGAACGTGTATATGATTGATTTAACCAAAGTCACTACAAGTTCCTTTACGTGCATGAAAGTCACTGTGGATGATTCATGCTTGTGGCACAAGAGGTTTGCACACATCAGTCCAACGATTTTAAAGAAACTCAAATCTTGGGATTTAGTTGAGGGTTTACCCTCAATCAAATTCGAACAAGAAAAGATGTGTGACTCATGTGCCCGTTGTAAACAAGTTAGATCTTCATTCAAACCGAAACGAGTAGTAAGTATAGAGCGTCCACTTGAGTTGGTACACATGGATTTGTGTGGACCTATGAAAGTTAGAAGCCGCGGTGGATCAAGGTACGTATTCGTCCTAGTCGACGACTACTCCAGGTATGTATGGCCTATCTTTCTATTTACTAAAGATGAAACTTTCGATGAGTTTGTAGTACTAATAAAGCTCGCCCAAAACAAGTATGATAAAAAGTTAGTTTCCATTCGTACGGATCATGGCACCGAATTTGATAATCAAGCTTTTATAGAATTGTAGGGAGAATGGTGTAGGACTAACTTTCTGCACCACGAACCCCGCCCAACAAAATCGGTTGTCGTGGAACGTATGAATAGACATAGAGGAATTGGCCGCACGATGCTTTGTGTAGTGGCCTTCCTAAGAGGCTTTTGCAGAAGCCATAAGTACTGCATGTTATGTGCACAATAGAGCTATGATTAGACCTATTCTCAAAAAGACTCCCTATGAACTTTTAAGAGGGAGAAAACCCAATATAGCGCACCTTCGTTGCTTCGGAAGTAAATGTTTTGTCCATAATAATGGAAAAAGTAATTTGAGCAAATTTGATCCACGAAGTGACGAAGCTGTGTTTGTTGGTTATTCTAATCATAGTAAAGCTTTTAAAGTTTTTAACAAAAGAACTTTGTGCATAGAAGAAAATGTTCATGTTGTATTTGATGAAGATAATGTGCCTGAGCAAGTTGAACAGAATGAAGAAGAGGACATGAATGATCCAGACTTTCGCCTCTCCAGAGATGACGTGCCAGAAAATAATGAAGAAGTTATTGAAGGAATCAATGATGAACTTGATAAATCCGCAAATGACCTTGAACAGAGAACTGAGACAATTGTTGATTATACGAATGTCTCTTCTCAAAACAAGGAAAAGGAAACTGAAGTTATAGCTGATGATGCTATAACTTTGAACCAGAACCAAGATGGTGTAACTGAAGTTGTACCAACTTCAGCTATAACCCCAGAGTCCAACTCAGGGGGAACCAATCTTGATTCTGATTCATTTGAGGAAAATGAGAGTTCATCAGATGATGATGAGCCTAGGAACTCTAAGAAATGGAAATATATGAGTTCTCATCCTATGGATGGTATCCTAGGAAGTTTGAATAAAGGAGTTCAAACGAGGCGAACTTTAAATAACTTTTGTTCATTCTATTCTTTTCTGTCTACCATAGAGCCTACCAACATCAAAGAAGCTCTCGCAGAATCCGACTAGATTGTGGCAATGCAAGAGGAGCTTCAACAGTTCGAACGTAATAAAGTATGGCACCTTGTGCCACGACCTCCTAATCGAACTGTGATTGGTACTCGATGGGTATTCAGAAATAAATTGGATGATTCAGGAGTTATAGTTCGTAACAAGGCTCGATTGGTCGTTCAAGGTTATAATCAACAAGAGGGGATTGATTATGACGAGACTTTCGCTCCAGTAGCAAGACTTGAAGCTATTCGCTTGCTCATCGCCTTCGCAGCTCACAAAGGAATGAAATTGTTCCAAATGGACGTTAAGACGGCATTTCTTAACGGTTATTTGGAAGAAGAGGTTTTTGTTGAACAAACTCCTGGATTTTTGAATAGCAAGTTTCAAAACCATGTTTTTAAACTCGATAAAGCTTTATATGGTTTGAAACAAGCGCCTAGGGCTTGGTACGACAGATTGTCAAAATTTTTATTACAAAACAATTTTAAGAGAGGATCTGTCGACAAAACCCTATTTCTAAAATCCGAGGGTACTGATTTACTTGTTGCTCAAATTTATGTAGACGATATTATTTTTGGTTCTACTAACAATAAATTGTGCAAGTATTTTTCAGATCTTATGACCTCAGAATTTGAAATGCGCATGATGGGAGAATTGAAATTCTTCCTAGGACTGCAGATTCAACAAACCAAAGAAGGGATAAAGATTCACCAACAAAAATATGTCAAGGAGCTAATCAGAAAATTTGGTATGGAGAACGCTCATCCAATGGACACACCTATGGTAACTGACAAAAAGTTGACCTTAGACGAAAATGGTAAGTCCGTAGACGAGACTACATATCGAGGTATGATGGTTCTTTATTATATTTAACTGCAAGTAGACCTGACATTATGTTCAGCGTATGTGTCTGTGCTAGATTTCAATCATGTCCTAAGGAATCACATATGATTGCAGTTAAACGTATCTTGAGATATTTAATTGGTACATCTAATTTATATTTATGGTATCCACTTGAGTGTAATTTCGATCTAGTAGGATATTCAGACGCAGATTATGCGGGATGTTCTTTAGATAGAAAAAGTACCTCTTGATTCGCTACTTTTGTTGGACCTTGCATAATTACTTGGGGCTCAAAGAAGCAAAATTCGGTTGCGTTGTCTACTGCAGAAGCCGAATATATCGCTGCAGGACTGGTATGTTCTCAACTACTTTGGTTAAAGCAACAACTATGTGATTATGGTGTTAATGTTGGTTGTATGCCTGTGTTCTGTGATAATACGAGCGCTATTGTTATTTCTAAAAATCCAGCTCAGCATTCTCGTACTAAGCATATCGACATTAGACATCACTTTTTGCGTGACCATGTAGAAAAGGGCAACATTAAACTCGAATTTTGTAGTACTGATGTTCAATGGGCTGACATTTTAAGAAAGGCGTTAGCAAGAAGACGTTTTGAGATTTTGCGGTTGGAAATTGGTTTAATCAGTAGCAATTAAATTCATCTTATTTATTTTGTGAACCTGCATGACTGGCTAGATTAAGACGAGATTATATGACTGTGTCCGCATATTTCATTGCTAGTATATTTGTGTTTAATATAATATATTTTACGTGAGTATCTTGCATATTTAGTGTTTATGGAAATTGAATTATGAACCACTTATTTGCCAAAAACCTATCTTATTCACTTTCCAAAATTGAGCCAAATTCTACCCATGTATTTCATGTTAGCCGAAATTCTCAAATAAATATTACCCTTCCATATCTTCTTATTTACCAAAACTCTATCCTTACCATATCCTAACAAAAATAACCCCCCAATATTCTTTTCCTACCAAAATTCAAATTAAAAAAAAAAAAAAAAAGGAAAGACAAATTGTGACGGCACAACATGTGCCTAAGTACAAAAGCTACCCTACATCTTACACAATCATAATTACCCTCCTCCACCTATTACTTTTACCACTTCAATACTCAACCAACTTTTACTATCCTCTTCATCAATCTCACGGCACCCACAACAACACACAATACCCAAACCTTCAAACCTTCAAACCTTCAACAATGGCTTCTACTAGATCAAAAATTGCCAAAAACCCAAATCCTAAAACCCCCAAGCCAAGCATGCCTAAAAATACCTCTTCTCCTCCCACACAACAATCACCCAACCCAAACCAAACCGAGTCGGGTGCGGGTCTCGAGGGTACGAAAAGAAGACGGTTAAATAAAGGCAAAGGTAGACTCCAAGAAGAAGTTCCAAACAAACCCACTGACACGGTTTCCGAGGAGACCACACGGGTAACTCTCCGTGATTTTTCGCCGCAAGAAACCTCATTGGGAATTGATAAACTCCGTCTTACAAAAGACGAAAGAAAACTTGTGAACCGGGTTGCTCAATATGGAATACACGGTGGTCGGCACTATCCTAAGGCTTGGTGTGACAAGTATAGAGCTTTGGGATTCTTTTCTGATTTTCTGAATTTCCAAGAATGGGAAACAGTGGCTCAGTTTTCGGGTCCGGTGTATCCGATTGAGGTAATCCAGTTCTTTTCCTCTGTTTCTTTAGACAATGGAGTCTTGCATGCCGTCATTAATGGCCGATCAGTCTCGATTTCCGTGACGGACTTTTGTACTCTGTTTTCGGTTCCTGATGATGGAATCCAAATCAATCCGAGTACGTCATGGGAGGAACTGACGGACATGGCTAAGCTGGAGGTTAAGCAGTATTTTGATGTTGGGGCGACGGTGTCGAGTAGCGTGTTGGCGGGAAGTGTGTCACCAAAACTGAAATTTTTGTTAAACTTTTTATGGAATACTGTGATTCCGCGACGGGGCGGACGTGATAAAATTGCATGCTATGAGATGTTAGTCGTTAAGCATTGGTTGGAGGGCAACCGGGTTAATTTACCTTCTCTTGTTTTTAATCGTATTTCACAAACCGCTTTCTCGGTGACCGAAGACAAATTTTACTCTACTCTTGACTTGTCGTATGGCATGTGGTTGTCTCGGCTCTTTGAGTCAAAGGGAGTTGTTAATGTGCAAAATTATGGGGTCGCGGTAAAGGATGAGATGTGTGATACGTTCTTGAAATTTATGAAGCTTGATGCTAATGGTCCGGAATTGTTGTTTTTAGTGAAGGGCAGTTCGGCTGGTATGCCGACGGGTGGGGCTGATTTTTCTGTGATTGAATCCAAATTGGATATGTTCATTGGTAGTATTATGGAGCGTTTGGATGCGCAGGATAAGAAAATTGAGACGGTATTGGACACGGTTGTTCAAGCCGTGGGCGTGGGTTCCTTGAGCTCAACCCGTGACCAAGGTGTGTCGGGTGTGAGTCATGAAATGAGGACATGGATGGATGGTGTGGATGATCGCCTTGCTAAGTTGGAACGAAATATTATCGATTGTAAGCAAGAGGCGGATAGGCAAAGGGATAGGATGACTTTCTTGGTGAGCCAAGGCGGGTCGTTGGTTAAGAGCGGGACGGAGATGCGTGAGGGAATGCGTACTATATACGATGCGACGGAGGCTCTTTCGCTAAAAGTCCGGAACTTTGATGTTTGCCTCACCGCTCAAGCTTCTCATGTGTCTAATTGCCTTGACCGTCTTTCCACTCTTGAGTACCGCACTAGGCCCGGTTATGTCGATCCTAACAAAATCCGCCAACCCAAAATGCCTTGATTTTTTCTATCCTTGGTTGTTTTAACTCTTAAACTACTAATCCTATTCGGCCCATTTGGCTTATTTTGACATTGTCTATTCGGCCCAATGGCAACTAATACTATCTTTTGTGGTTTGTAGTTTAATCAACATTTTGCACTTTATTTTGCTTGATATATATCGTCTTATATTGCGTATTTTGCATATCTATTTCTTGCCTTGACATGTGTTATTCTAGTCGTTTCATGTCTTTGTTCTTGTCTTTTCAATGATGCCAAGAGGGGGAAGAAATGATATGATTTGAGTCTTTGCTTAAGCTTGCTCCTTGTCAAGAATCGTTATCTCTTAAATTCTCTCAAGCTATAACTTTGGCTAAGTTGTTTTGTTCTTGCGATCAAAGTTGCTATAACTTTGGAGTGCTTTGTTGAGGGGGAACTATACGTAGTCACTTTGTTAAGAGAAAATCATATGAGACTTGTCATCATCAAAAAGGGGGAATTTGTTGGACCAATTTGATAGTTTTGATAATGACATGTGTTTACGTAATAATATGTTTTACTCGATATATCATATGCGTGTAATTGTGTGCTTTAGTCTTATTATAGCTAGCAAAAATTATGAGAAGAAAGATCAAAGTTAGGCATAACTTTGATAAAGTTTGTGAGACAAAGTTATAACAACTTCAGGAATAACTTTGGAAGTGAACATGGAAGTTATAGCTAACCAGGCATAACTTTAAGGAAAATCGCTTCAAACAAGATCTACATAAATCTACACAAGACTCGAGATGGAGGGTCTTTGTGATCAAGATGAAGAGATGATCAGTATACTGAAGATCTTTGTGAAGATTAGATAGTATAGGTCGTCATTCGGTACTTTCCATTCGAGAGATTTTATGTTCAAAAGTTATAGCTTTAGTCTATTGACTTTGGATGATAAAAATATTGATGCATGATTTTGGAAATAAATGTTGGACTGTTTTCAAAAGTGAAAGAGTTTGTATTATTATCAATTAGTTTAATAAAGAAATATTTATGAGATGCTATTGGTTAGTAATACCACTTATGGGTTGTCATCGCTACAGAGTGTTTCTCAATATTCTATCTCAATTTGTTGTTACCTTAATTACCAACTAGTGTTTAGCCATCTAGGTTTCGTGGAAACCTAGTATGTGCCCAACTAGGGTGCGTGCCTCCTAGGGTTTCGTGAGCTAGAGGATTAGGCACCAAACATGAGGTTGTTTCCTTAGTTTAACTACTCTAGGATTCTACATATCTTTACAACAATTTTTTGAGATATAAGATAAATATCTCTAAAGATAAACATATACTATTTTGAGATAAAGAATTCTAAAAGATAAGCAAATTTTTTATGGTAAGATAAATATCTTTGTTAATATTAACTAGGGGTTTTAGAACACTTCTACATGATTCTACTACATACATACTCTCCTTCACATACTCATTGCAAAAACACCATGACTACACACGAAAATAACACTCATACACGGCTATTTAATTTTTGTGTTGATTTTCTAAAATCGTTTTAAAGCAAACCTTTGAGCAATATTTATTATTTTCGAGTTGTTTTAAAGAGTTGTGCATCAATTATATCACTCGCTGAGTGAAATACGTTATTGGATAATAGTACATCATTATAAGCTTCCAATTCTTTAACGGGAATCTGTGTGAGTTATATTGTACTTTCTTATTAACGTAAGATAGTATAGAGTATTTAGCGATACTCACCTTGAGTTATAATAATAGTGTTGATTATACGAGTGGGTTGATAATTTTTGTAATCCGTAGAAAGGTACTAAAAATTATTATTCGAGAATAGTGGACGTAGGTTTCAACGTGTGAAACTGAACCACTTCAAAAATCGTGTGCCTCTCTCTTATCTCTTTACTTTTCGTTATTTCGTTTATTCGCGCTTACTTTGATTAATTAATTAGTTGATTTTAATTCATAAGATCAAATAATTAATTACATATCATATAAATCGAAAAAGTGGGGCTAGTTTTTAATACTCAATTCACCCCCCCTCTTTCGTATTCGATCAATAGACTCTACAGGATGAATATAATGAGTATACTTTTCTTGCAAAAAAAAAAAATAATAATTGAGATCAAACCTTATCAAATAGTAGAACTCATGATTCTCAATTTCACAAGAAAGTAGGCTCGGCTCACCGAGGTGCTAAACTTGTTACGTTGGGTAAGTGGGGTAATAAAGATTATTACATCGAAATTTGGATTGAGCTCAACGGAAGTATTCGCGACCGTAGCCGCATGTGTTCTGGGCTTAAGATAAATATTAAAGTAATATTATCAACCGAGAGTTCTAAAAGTAGAATCGATTAAAGAGTTAATCCACCGAATTATGTTAATGAGGGATGAATCGGCTCACCCAAGTTGATAGAATTTGGATCTCGGAATCACTTATAATAGTTGGGTAGAGGTCACTATTTAAATGTTAAACTTGTTTAAAATGTTTACAAGTATATTTAAAACGATTAATGTTGACATTTCCTTCATCTCATTTTTGTAGTCAATTTTATTTATTCGCAATGGCAACTCCTAATTCATCCACAACCACAAACGCTCCAACTCTCACAAACATTTCATGGCTCCTATCCTTCATGGATCGATGTAAACTAGAAAATAATGGTGCTAATTTTGCCGATTGAGACGCGCAACTCTGATTGACCGCGGAAGGTGACGACAAGCTTCGTTATGTAAATGTAGCCCCCCCTGATATACTCGAAAGTAGCTTAACCGCCGTCATAAGGCAAGCCTACGAGGCTTACCACAAAGAGTCCGCCGCAATAAAAAATGTTTTGATCTTCTCTATGGAGGCCGATCTCCAAAGGAGAGCCATAAAGATGAGCATCTCCTATGAGATCTATACGAAGCTTGTGACCATGTTTTCGCAAGCTCCAAGGATCATACAATATGAGACGGCTTCCGCGTTCTTCAACATGAATCTAAAAGAGGGCCAAAAGTTGGCCCTCATGTACTCAAGTTGATTGAGCATGTTGAAACTCTTAAATTGCAAGAGGTGACCATCCCCGAACAACTCGTTATTGACAGAGTTTTACATTCCTTTGGGAAATCAAAGCATATGTGCAGTTTAGGGTAAACTAATATGCAATATGAAAACCTCCCTCCATGAATTCACAAGATGCTTGTGCAAGCCGAGAGAGACATGGGGCTAAATGTTAGCACCACCAAGGATGTGCTCCATATTAATAATAAGAGCAAGGGAAAGTTCAAAAGGAGTAGTAGCAAAGGGAAGAAGCCCTCCACCTTCAAGTAAAAGGAAAAGCTATTGAGAATAGCTCACCCGTGCCCAATTAAGAAGGGTGCCTCGACTTAGGACAAATGCTATTATTGTAATGACATAGGGCATTGGAAGAGGAATTTCTCTAAGTATCTTGGAGATCTTAAAGCTGGAAAGATTGTTTCAGTTGGTAAATCTTAATCCCTATCATTTATGTTTTGATCTCAACTTTGGTATATAGATACGAGTTGTGATTCTTACCCTTTTTAATTATAATTAGGGCATCCTAGCAAGGATAAAGGCAAGGGCAAGCAAGCCTAAAGAGGCTCTTCAAGGGAAGTTAAAGTTTCCACCCATGGTTGAAGACCTATGGAAGCTTGGCCTTATTTTGTATTGTCTTCCTTTTAGATGTATTATGAGACATTGTTGTTTAGAACTCTTTAATTTCCTAGTTGGACATGGAAATTTGTTTATTTCCTTTTTCAAGAACAATTGGTTGTATTTAAATTTAAGTGACTTGGTTTCAACCCAAATCACTCGGTTTGTGGAAACTTTTTCGTTTTAAAACTTGTCATTATACACTACTTGCACTAATAACATAAATTGTATTGACTTAAATTGATCATTAA
>JAIUZE010009722.1:0-12979 GCA_022085475.1 Heliosperma pusillum | reverse complement strand
TGAACTTATAACATGAATGGCATGGCAGAGTTTTTCCATGAACTCCATGCACTCCTCACCCAAGCGGAGAGGGACAGGGAGGCTAGTGGGAGTGAACCCAAGGATGTTCTTTCCATGAAAATGAAGAACATGAACCTTGGGGTAAGGAAGGACAAGGGAAAGGGTAAGACTCTTTTCAAGAAATCCGGCAAGGGAAAGGCAAGGGTCTTTTATAAGGCCAAACCCAAAGTCAACAAACACGCGGAGGCGGATTGCTATTATTGTAATGGCAAAGGGCATTGGAAACGCAATTGCCCCAAGTACTTGAAAGACAAGAAAGACGGTTGTGTGACAACGTCAGGTAAAATTCTTTCCTCACTCTATATGATAGATATTAACTTTGCTAGTACCTCTTCTTGGGTATTTGATACCGGTTGTGGTTCTCACCTTTGTAATCATGTACAGGGGCTGAGGGACGTGCAAGCACTATCCAAGGGTGACGTGGACCTACGCATGGGAAATGGAGCTAAGGTAGCCGCAGTTTCCCGTGGGCACCTTACGTTTCTTCTTTGCCTAATGGTTTAGAGTTGTAATTTAAATAATTTGCTATTAATGTATCCAACTCTTACTCAGAACTTATCTTCCATTTCCGTAGTTTTACATGACGGTTTTTCTTTTTGCATTAAGAACAACTGTTGTACTTTCTCGTTTAATGAAATGGTTTATGGCGATGCCATTTCTATTGGACGTATATATGTTCTAGATATTTCAAAAGAGGTCTATCATGCAGAAAACAAGAAGCTCAAGACAGGTGAACCTAATAAATCATACCTTTGGCATTGTCGTTTAAGGCACATAAACACGACTCATAAATAGACTTGTTTCAATCCAAAGGCTCACAACCATTCGATTACGAACTTATGGCGTAATGCGAATCTTGTCATTCTAGGCAAGATGCTCGTGCTCCTTTTACTGGAAAAGGGACACGAGCAAGTGAAGTATTAGGGCTTATACATACGGATGTCTGCGGTCCAATGACTATCCAAGCTAGAGGTGGTCATCACTACTTCATTACTTTTACCGACGACTTGAATAGATATGGATATGTCTACTTGATGAGGCATAAAAGTGATGCTTTTGAAAAATTCAAAGAATTTCAAAATGAAGTAGAACACCAATTGAATAAAAAGATTAAAGCCCTACGATCCGATCGTGGTGGTGAATACATGAACAATGAATGTGATTCACACCTAAAAGATTGTGGTATAGTATCACAATGGACTCCTCCTGGAACACCTGCAAGATAAACAAACGGTGTATCCGAAGGAGAAATCGAATTTATTAGATATGGTCCCGATCTATGATGAGTCTAACTAACTGAAGCTTCATGATTATTTTTTGGGGGTGTTGCTAGCTTATCCTGCAATATTGTTCTCACTAAACGAAGCCCGACTAAGCGGCAAACAACGACTTCTATGAATCTTGACACCGAAAAGTTCCTTATTTGTCCCTTTCTGAGAATTTTGGGATGTCTCGAGGCTTTTTGTTAAGTAAGGTCTGACGATAACCTCCGCCCCCAAATCCTGACAAATGTCTGTTTGTTAAATACCAAAGGAATCCAACGTGCTTATTACTTTCTACAATAAACACGAGGACCAGTGTTTTGTGTCTCGTGATGCAGTCTTTTTAGAAAATGATTTTATTTCTAAAGACAGAGTGGGAGAAAATTTGAACTTGATGAAGTCCAAGAGCCACAAACCGAAAAGGACGACGAGGAAAACGTTCCCTCTTCGTCTAGTACGGTCATTATTCCTTCGGAACCTAGGAGGTCAAGCAAAATTAGTCATCAACCTGATAGATACCTTGGTATTATAGAGGAAGGTGATGACTATAATGTTTTACTTTTTGAAAGTAACGAACCTACTACCTACAAAGCAGCCATTTCTAGTCCCGACTCAAAGTTATGGCTAGGAGCCATGCAATCCGAAATGGATTCTATGTACGACAATCAAGTATGGGACTTGGTTGATTTACCTAAGGAGGTACGACCACTTCAATGTAAGTGGATCTATAAGATCAAAAGTGGCATAGACAAACATAATGATGTTTATAAAGCTAGATTGGTGGCAAAAGGGTTCACCCAAGTTCATGGTCTTCACTATGACAAAACCTTCGCCCCAGTCGCCATGCTTCGATCCATAAGGATTATCTTAGCGGTTGCCGCATTTCATAATTATGAGATTTGGCAAATGGATGTCAAAACCTCCTTCTTGAATGGGATTCTAGAAGAGGAAGTGTACATGACACAACCTGAAGGTTTTGTGGATCCATCAAACCCTAAGAAGGTATGCAAACTTAAGAAATCCATCTATGGTCTTAAGCAAGCATCCAGGAGTTGGAATCATCGTTTCGATCATGTAATTAAACAAAATGGTTTCACTCGAAGTGTCGAGGAACCGTGTTTATACAAGAAGTTTAGTGGGAGTAAAGTAACTTTTCTAGTCTTGTATGTAGATGACATACTACTCATTGGGAATGATATTCCAATGCTCACTTCTGTAAAGGAGTGGCTAGGAATACATTTCCAAATGAAAGACTTAGGAGAGGCCCAGCGCATATTAGGTATCCGGATCTATAGGGATAGATCTAAAAGGATACTAGCATTAAGTCAAGAGACTTATATTGATAAGATTCTTGATCGGTTCAACATGAAAGACTCTAAGAGAGGCTTTATTCCTATGGGAAGTGGGATCACTTTGAGCCAGTCAGAGTGCCCCACGAAACCCGAGGAAATTGAACGCATGAAATTGATCCCTTACGCATCAGCTGTTGGATCAATCATGTATGCTATGATGTGCACTCGTCCCGACGTTGCATATGCTTGGAGCATGACAAGTCGTTACCAAGCAAATCCAGGTGAGAGTCACTGGATAGCCGTAAAGAACATCCTTAAGTACTTAAGAAGGACTAAGGATTCGTTCTTAGTGTTTGGAGGCGAGACTGAGTTACGTGTAAAGGGTTACACAGATGCCAGTTTCCAAACAGATAAGGATGATATGAAATCCCAATCCGGCTACGTTTATATGATGAATGGAGGAGCTATTTGCTGGAAGAGTTTCAAGCAAAGCGTTACATCGGATTCTACAACATAAGCAGAGTACCTTGCAGTGTCTGAAGCTGCAAAAGAAGCTGTGTGGATTCGGCAATTTTGGGAGGATAACATTGTAGTCCCTACTAGCCCAAGACCTATCCATTTATTGTGAAACAGTGGGGCTATTTTTCGGCAAAAGAGCCCAAGTCTAGTAACAAGTCTAGACATGTACTTGGGAAATATCATGTAATTAGAGATTACGTGGACAGAAAGGAAATTGACATTTGTAAGGTTGGGACAGATGACAACATTGCTGATCCTTTAACCAATCCTTTATCAAAGGCTAAGCATGATGGTCATGTCGTCACAATGGGATTGAGACGTGTGCCAGAATTCCTTTAGGTTATGTAATATGTAATAATTGAATGTTGTATTAATTATTTCATATATGATAATGGCATTCATTTTTCGAGTTTTATTTTAAACTCTTTTATTTAGTTTGACTAAATTTAATACTTTGTTTATCCGAATAGATTGTTGGACCCTATTCAAGTGAATAGGACGAACTTAGTATTTTGTCCCTAGTCACTCAATGAGGTGACGTCTCGAAATGACTAGATTGTAAGTCGATCGATGGTTGGTTCAACAACATGGGGTCATGGAGATGACTGGTCGTTTACATAGACAGACTGTATGACACTCTGTCGGACAGTGACATTGTAAAGACCCTTAAATCAATTATTTGATGCCTGGTCGTGGCAGGGTCTTCTATCTTATTCCTATAAGTCGATTCTTTTGACTGGCGACCGTCTATCTGAGTCGGTGCAGTTTCCGATTGGTTTTGGTTGATGTTCTATGTCGTGCCGTAAAAGGAGGCCGATGGACTTCTTCTGGATCATGGTGATCTGCATCATACAGAGTAGATGGATCAACAGGAATTGTCCACCCACGTTGGGTAAAAACATCTTTAGGCCACTCGAGGAGTAGTTACTGTAAATGCGTGGCCACGCTCGGAAAGAGATCTATGGTAGATTTTCCGGTCAGACAGTTACTCTCCCTATCGAGAAAACCACTCTAGATATTGTCAATCGCAAGTGCGACCTGAAAGACACCTTGCGTTGCGTGGGAGATGTGATAAAGAGACAAGAGAATCGGTGACGCACACTTGTGTCAGACAAGTGGGAGATTGTTGGAGTAGGTGTCCTCCACAATAGTGCGCCACATAATAAATCTTATTATGGAATATAATTGGGATATTTATTGACTATATATATGATTAGTCAGTTGATTAACGTAAATCAATAACGGTTGGCTGACTAGAGTTTGACGTTATTGTCGTATGACGGCGGTGATCAACTGATCCCTTTCGGTCACACCTAAAGGATGAAATCCAAATAGTAACTAATTATTTGTATACGATACAGTTAATTAGTACATTACATATATTCGATATGTACGAGAGTTAATTGTTAGAAATTGAGTTAAGAACTCAAATTCGATTAAGTTTATTTTTCAATTATGCGATAATTGACTAATAAATTTATATCTTATTTTAATACGATTAAATAAGATTTAAACTTAGTAATTAATCGTTAAATTACTAACTTAGTGAGGTTTTGAGCTATGAGAGGGTAATTAGTTATTATCTTACAAAGAGTTGTCAAAATAATGTAAAATAAATAACTAAGGCATTGTGGGACCCATTATATATTGATATAATGGTAAAATATTACTTAAAATTTTAAGTACATATTATTCATTTATTTGTATCATATACTTGTTATATGATCAAATTAACACTTAATTATACAAGATAATTAAGCATATGATTAATAAGTATTTGTGGGACAAATATCAAAAATCAAAATGGATCAAAATAGCCTTCACATGGCCGGGTATGACATAGTGGATGGTGATGATGGTTGCTCTTATTCATACTCACAAGCAACATGTGCTTATGACATGAATAGTAAACCTAAAATCATTTTATTCACTACAACACATTAACACTTTGCATGGCAATAAAATAAGAAGAAAAAATCACTCTTTGGTGATTATTTTGGCCGGCCCTCATGGCTATAAAGAGAGCAATTGTTCTTCATTTCATGATCACTTCATTCTTGCTTATTTTCATACATCTCTCAAAACTCTTCTTCTCTCTAAAAACTCTCAAATACTAATATTTCTTAAGTATTACTAGTGTAGTAATATAGTCTAATATTAGTAGTATAATATCTATCTTATTATCTGTAATCATAAGAGAGATTATTTGCGTTTCACTTGGTGCAACTTAGAGGAGATCTTCTGTTTGGATTACTTGTGTCATCAATTTACAGCTAAGAACAACAAGAGGAGTTCTGTTGTGCCTAATTTCCATATCAAGTAAGGAATTCTTCTTTTATATAAAGGTATTTATATTTGCATGCATGTTACATAGATCATTATAAACTAAATTAATAAGTAATTTAGTAAATAATTAGAGGAGTCTAATTAAGGTCTATGGACTTTCAGTAAATGGGTCTTTCGTACCAAATACAATCTCGGTGATTCCATTCTCAAACACAAAACATGTCTTATCGCAAAAGGCTTTCACCAACGACCCAGTCTCGATTACACTAAAACCGTTCGTCCCGTTATAAAACCGGCCACGTTCCTAATTTCGCTAAGTCTTGCAGTCACCAATAGTTAGGCCCTTTAGCAGTTGGATTTTAATGACGCCTTTTTGCAGAGCGCTCTCACTAAAGCCTTATTTATGGCACAACCTGTAACAACCCCACTTTTCGAGGAGCCTTCAACAAGACCTTCCCAAGTAAGTAAGGGTGCTACCATCTCTGTTGCCCGAGGTATTGAACATCATAAGACCATACAACATGCCCAAGTCTCAAATACAAAGTTTTACAATACGACTACTACAATTAACTAATCTCGTGAACTTTCGACATCCAAGCAACAACGTGGTAACGACTCGTTGTATCTCAGCCAACCCCAATCATCAAGCACATTACCTGTAGCCAATCTGCTCCCCATTCCCGAATGGATCATCATAATTTTGTAAAACAGTAGAGGGTCAGCATTATATATACCGACCAACGTACAAGGTAAGCAGCGGACACCTTAGTAGAATCAGGTTACCATCCCTACTCTACAAAATCACCAATTGACCCTGGACCGCAGCCACATGCGTTGATGTTCCATCTCACCACGGTGAGACAAACCCGGATCATTGATGCGAACATCCCCCCTCATGTCAGGATAACCACGAGGGCGAACTCGAGGTATGATCCGTCTCCCAACGGAATCACCAACCAGTAACCATAGTAACCATAGTAACATCTCCAAACACAAATCCGAACTCCGTCAACATCATCATCAATCACATATCAAGAACCATGTCATCTTATCACATCAATTAGCAATACAAATAAACTGAGTAGGAAACCCTACCTTTTAGTGTTCCTGCAATTATCCATCATCCGACGCACAAACACACGCATTGGTAAAAGTACACATCACATCATCAATCGATCTACAACACAATACAACCCCTATTACAACTATTGTCGCTAAAGTTAAAGAATAACTATGAGAAAGGTACTTACATGATCAGACTAGTTACCCTCCTTATTAGGACGGTCTCGCTTGCTGCCAGGGTGCCGCGGCAACTTCACATTTGGTAGTCCCCTAGGGTGATTGGGGCTTGAGAGTATGGGGATTAGCTTTAGGTTTCCAGAGAGAGAAGTGTAACTGTAAATAATGATTTATGAATTAAGCCCCAAAGTATATTTATCGCGGTCTGAATCCCGTCGTACTCGACCGAGTAAGTGTGCACTCGGTCGAGTAGGCTTCACTCGGTCGAGTGACACTTGCACTCGACCGAGTAGAGTCCACTAGGTCGAGTACCTCTTGCTGACAGTACAATTTTCCCAAACTCTCATCCTACGGTCAATTCTCTTTACGGTCAAAGTCAGTCAAAGTTCGGTCAACATCTCTAAAATACCAGGTATTATAGTCTTCCCCTCTTAAAAGAAACATCGTCCTCGAAGTTCGCCTGCTACCACAACAAACACAGCTATACAAATACAGTTATAATGTTTGTAACCAGTATTCGCAGTTAAAACGTTCATAACCAATATTCGCAATCTTTTACCAACTCAGTCCGTCTCACACCATCACAAGGGCACAATAGCACCACACCGTTCACAAACTACAACCGCCCACATACATATACTATCTCGAATCACATTTTGACAATTATACATATCATTAATCAGTTACACATCCTCCACATAGTAGTCAACAGTCATATACGCACACATACACCCTTCCATATCATCATTTTACACGCAAGTTATTCACGTTCACCATAAGCATCATATCATATATTGTTAACGCATCTCCACCATCGTATCAATCAAACAAGTAACATAAACCATGCATCTTATCACATTATTAACACATAGTCCTGTTCAATATCGATAAAGCATTTGCAAACATTATTATTTGTAAAACATTCGCAACGGCAATCGCAACACAGTTCGCAACGTTATCTACCCCTCTTAGAAAGAACTTCGTCCCCCAAGTTCCCTACCTTGTTACTAAGATAGAACATAGCTCAATGTCACATAGACTGTCACCGTAAGGCAAGATAGACTGTCGAACACATCTAGTTTGTACGAATACAATTTCGTAATGTCTGACATCAAGCTCATGTTAATCAAGTACACAATTATGAAAAAAACGCATCACATTGATCGCCACACACATCTTACTAATATCTAATTATATATGGCTATCACTCCCTTGTTCATTATTTTATTTCAATTCACATAATTACCATCGTACGATCACCATTTCCCATAAATACATACATGAAAACTCTCGTTCCTGCAAGCATTGTCCGTACCCATGCCACCATTCACTAAGAGACAGCGATACGACAACATATAACATAAAAACACTTCATTTTTCAACTCCCACCGTTACCATCAGTCACCTGTTATCTGATCCGGAATCGCAGTAGCTAGCTATTCACTATGGTAATTGCATAGGTTACGAGTTGGTCAAATGAATAAACATAGTTGGCTATCAATTCGTTAGGATTTCATCAATTACAATTCATGTCTCATAAGTTAAATTTCATGACTGCGAGGTAGAGTCACCAATCACACAAAATTACAGGATACAATTAAAAAACCAAATTGAGCCTGGGGCTTGGTTGTCACAGTTATTTCCGAAGGTCCATGTCTATATAATATAAATATGTGGGAATTAAATTCGTCAATCTAATCAAAAACGTTTTAGGGTACGATATACATTGTATAAGACAAAACACCTCTCGAATAGTCATTGCCAAGTCAACTCGTGTAGATACCTCGAATCTGCACCTTCCGCCAACCACCCAGTGATGATTGGGCCGCATGTTTGTTACAGCAAAATGTTGTATGACAGTTCATAAGTTCGTCGTCAAGTTGTAGCTCAAAAAGTTGTGTCTACCCCTTGGTCGTCATCTACGTGCCGATATGGTCGTTGTGACAGTCATTAGAATCGTTTTGGATTCCGGGTCAAAAACCCCTTCATTTTCTGATAACCGTCTTTTAAAACCGAGTCTGAACGCTAAAAAATATTCCGGATATTTTAATATTTCAAAATTTCTCCTTTTTGGTAAAATATGTCCGTATTTTATTGAAGAGAATTCGAGATCTACCGCAATTCCTAAAAAGAAACACGGAAATCTTTTGTTTATGGTAGGAGGCAACTCAGGAAGTAACACAGCAGGTGTTGCACCTCTTCCAAGAGTCGTAGTCTCTTCTGCGCCTTTTTCCCAGCTTTGTTTTCATGTTTCCGGAATATTTTCTAGATTTCTTTCTGTGTTCGAGTTATTCCAAAACTCTTCGGATTTCTCCATATATAAGGAGAGGTTCGTGCACACTTTCAAAGCACGCGACTGTTCCGCCCCTTCTCTTCTCTTTTTGCATTCTAGACCTTGTTCTAAGCTTATTGACAACTACGTGCTTGATCAATCGACCACGTAAGCTCAGATCCTTCTGGGTACCTATCTCATTTTGCATTGACCTACCAATTTGACCAACTCAACCTAATTGATCAACTTTAATCAATCATTTTCCTCTTTCGAGGGCACTTTCATTACATAGAGTTGAGCTATCGCAAAAAGACAATTTAGTTAACTCGTCTCGTCAAACATGTAAGTCTGAGGGGGTAATAATCCCGTTTTATCTTTTGTATTGTACGAGTTTAAATTATGTAAGATTCATGTTAAAACCGTTTTCAAACCTTTTTTTATTTTTAGTCTTTCATAAATTACCTTTTAACATTACTTCATATTTATTTGTCTAGTTCTTGACTTATTATATCCCTAATAGTCGATATTAGTGGATTTTTGTCGTCTTTAATTCGAGATCATGTCTTAAAAGGTTATATTCGTTCATATCTAGTCCTTAGATCCGTCTTTGATATAACTTAGTATAGTTAAAATCTATTAAAACACTTCAATCCTACTTGTAGATCAATAATAAACCGTAAACATACAAACGAATACTAAATAATCGCGATTCTGGCTTCACAACCAGAACCCAACTCATGAACAACCGCAGGAATGGGCGCGCCTCTTCCAAAGGACGCACCACCGGCTGCGCCTGTTCTGGGTTGTGTTTTGTCTCTGAACTTCCTGGTTCGCTTCGACGTAGTTTAATTCGTTAAATAAATCGACTATTAATCGTATTATCGCTGTTAATCTGATTCGTTTAACTTTATTTATAAGTTTTCTTATTTATTTTCTTTCTTTCAACATTACTCTGTTCAAACATATTTCCGACATAAATTCCTCGAATCCGTTGTAATATTTATTCTTTTATTCTCTTGTAATCAGTGTATGATTTATTGATTTTTCACTTGTCAATTGAATCTAAACCTTACTTTGGCCTAATTGATTGCTAAAATACATGTCAACTGACTAGCCTTAACTCACATGCTAGGATCAAAACTTGGATGTTGCATAGCATGCATATAACCGACAACACATCGATAACAGAAGAGTTTCTTTAACCATTAGTAGAGGCCGCTATCGAGGCGGGCGGGATTATGTATTTGATCAAAAGAGCTTCCTAATACGTACCCTCACCCCTTACTCTAGATCTCCGTGAACACCCGTGTTCAAAGGCATCCACGAGAGTCATTCTAGACACAGAATGTTAAGGGTAACGAGTTCTTTAGTGTTCATGTTATTACTTTGTGTCTTGACATGGCATGAAGTATTCGATCGGTTCCAACTTCCAACAAAAGTTGGTGGTGACTCCACAAACGAGTATTCAATACGACGCCACATCACGCCTCCTCCTCGCCGAGGCACGTGATCGCGGTTCCCATGCATCACAACTCGTCACTTAATCCAAGTATCAAACATAGTACGTAAATAACATTTGTCATTTCATGCAAAACTGAACTTTTCGATGATACAAATCAACCACTCGGTTGAATACGGTTTACTCGATCGAGTAGACAGCACTCGCTCGAGTGCACGATAATCTCAGAAAACATACCCTACTGATCTGCCGCACTCGGTCGAGTATCTGGGAGTACACGGTCGAGTGAGCAACACTCGGCTAAGTACCACCCATCACTCGGTCGAGTCCAAACCAAAATAGCACATTTTCAATGATTATTTCACACGTCCAATACTAAACTAAACATAGCAATTCCTGACAACATACCGTCGATATCCGAGTATAACTCGTATACCGACTTAATATTCATACACAACAACTACCACATAGTTAACAACAAGTTCTTGGCCTTATGGCCGTTACAAATTCAAATAAAGTGTGTCACAACAACCAAGTTCTCCATCACAACTAAGAAAAATACAACCATAAAATTGTGCCGTAGCTCACTGGTCACGATCCTCCTCCATATCGGTGTTTGCTACTCCTGAGGTCCCTTCAACATCGTTACGACCCAACGCATCTTCCTCGACAGGGTTTGGAATGCCAATATGAGCAACCCACGGTCTGGTCAAACACCCATAGCCATGGCTAATCTCGGTCCCCAGCGATCCCTGTTCACCCCGTAGGAGTCGAACACTCCCTGGTCACTACCAACTCCACTCCACCAAGCCGGCTGAGCTAACTCCCTACCAACTCCCTGTGTATAAGCCAACTCCTGCATGTTCCTCATAACTAGAGCGTTTGAAAAACGCTTGGTTAACTCGCTCACATGCATCCTCGGGTCATGGACGGAAGGGTGGTGAGGGTACTGGTAATAGGGCTGCTGGTAAACCTGCTCCTATTGCACATACGACTGCTCCACCACCTCCTCCCTCACCAGCCTAGCCTCTCGTGTAGGCAAGGGTGCTCGCCCCCTATGGGTGGCCACTACCGGCTCCGCTCTTTCTACCAAAAGGTGGTCGGGGATGGTATAGGTTTGGGGTGGTAAGGCTGGCGAGTCTGGGTCAGCCCTCGCTAGTTTGTCAATCTCAGGTAGGTCATCCCTAGGAGGTAGGTTCATCCACATCTTTCCCCTCACCCTCCAGGCATACCCTCCCCATCCAACAGACTCACCCACTTAAGGTGAACTAGGTAGTCCAGGTCATTCAAAGGGATGTCGCCGAACAAATCGGGGAAGTCCTCATCAGGGGCAAAGTCGGCCAGTCTCTGAGCCAAGAGGGTCATGATCGCACTGCAACTAAGGTGGCGGTGACTGGCCACTGGGGTTCAAGTATGACACCAACAACAAAACCTCATTAAAATTATGCTTACTGATATCATTCCGCCCATACAACAAACAAGTCAACATCCTCAAAAAACCTTAAGAGTCGGGTGCTAAACGTCATTAATCTGCAATGAACTCACATTAGACAACGGTCTGCCAGTGAGTAGAGGAAATTAAGAAGTAGTGTTTTCCAACCCCGAACCTATAGTCTCAAGACAACCCTCATCGGCCTTCTCAAGGTTAAGGTGCTCCGCGAACTCGTTAAGGGTAAGATTGTGGTCACTATTCAATAGATGGAAACTCCTCATCTATAGGACTTCTTTTGAAGTTTATATAGCCCCCTCATTCCCAGAGTCCCAAAGATGTGACTGAACTCCTCATCTATCCCCATGACCTCCAAAGTACTCCTATCTACACACCTAGTAGGCGTAAGGGAGGACCCCATCAAAGCCTCAAAAGCCTTCTTATGAGCAAAGTCACGGAACATAGCGCTAGGGTATTCAGTAACGCTAGGTATCACATGCTCACTAGGTTCTTCTCGGTCAGCAACAGTAGCGGAACGAGTTCACTTACTGGGTGCATTTCCGACTCTTCGCATCTACAATCGATTCGCGAAATTTCCTTATTCAATATAAATAAGAGTTCAAGAAGTTTCAAAACTTAATATGAAAACTTTCAGTTTACGACGGTCTCATAACTTTCAAATCTGAAAACCATGAACTTTTAAAAGACGAAGTAATTGAGAAATCGATTTTAACCCATTATGAGACAAGCTTGAGATAGAAATTACATATTCCCGCAACTCTAGCCTATAGAACGGGACAAATAACGATTTTTAACAAAGCCTATAGCTATACTAATCAAGAAATTTAAACAAGTTTAACAAGGATTCCTATCCAATTTAAGTAATACGATGCAAACTCTAAGTCACCACCCTAAATTTATTATTATCAACAATACACTACCTTTTTCCAAGTAAAGAGGAGTGAAAAACACAATTACCTTGTTTGATTGAAAGAAGGAATACAAGACAAGCAATTTAGAATCCGGAAAGTGGAAGAAGCAAATTTAGGTTTTGAAAGTATTAGAAGGTTTTGAGAGAGTTTGAGGGAGTTATGCTTGCAAAGAATGAAAGCTTGAGTTAAAATAGGGAATAATTTTATTCAAATAGGGTTTCACTCGGGT